>JBCAUG010701532.1:0-27988 GCA_038406175.1 Haplosyllis leylae
GCATTTATTCGTGAGATACACGGCCACACTGTTGTTTAAATCAAGGATTATATCACGATTGGGGGTGTAAACTATTGGTCGAACTGTGCATTATTTGCCAGGAATGAACACTTCTCTGTCCGTTAAATCTTACCTCAACCACCCCCCCCCCCGCATGAACCTCAAGAGTCGCACTTCAACTTCGTGCTCAAAGCTCATTACCGGATAGCCTTTGTCACAGAACATTTGATGAATAGACCCCTAATTTGGAAAAAGGAATTAATATACCATTTATGCACTCATATCTACACAACGTGCTTCACGGTTCTCTGCGTATGAATAATGAATGAAGTTTACCTGATGCCATGGCATTCTTCATACCACCTGCGTCACCAACTTTTACTTGATTAATAGAGATATGTTTTGTTACTAGGGACTTGATAAAGGTGTTGGGGAGAATATCAATGGTCTTGAGAAATAGTAGATACCAATTTTGATTGATTAGATGTTCTACATTGTCAAGCTTTTGAATCTGTTGAAAAATTAAACTCAAAACTTCCCTTACGTGAACTTGCTTGAAACTTCACAAGGTGTAAACAGGTCAATGTTACTGAAACTTTAGTGACACATCATTACCTTGGTATGCTGCACTGCAGCACATCCGATACTGGGAAGATATTTAAATTGGTAGGCATACAAGACCATTTACCATGTATCTAAACTAGGGTCGAAATTTTAGAGGCGCCCATACAATCGGCAAACCCAACGAAGTGAACCCAATGGAACACAATCTAGGTAGCTCAAAGTAAATGTTCGGATAATTGACAACTCAGAGCGTGAGAATGAGCTACCAGTGACTCCGTTAATTCCTGATATTTGAACACTTTAGCGATGTCATGATGATTTTTTTCCCTGGAAAGTAATAAAATTCTGTTAAATGAATAAATGAAAATAAAGGAAACTAAACTCATCGAAATAAATCCCAAAAGGGATAACTTGAATTTATTACCGAGGCTACTAATACTACCTCTTCCAGAAAAATTGCCATCAGTTTCGAGTTTCCTGAAACATTCTCCACTATGAAATGTACCAAAAAGAGTACTGCTGTTTTTGTGAATAACATTTTTCTGCATCAAGTGCGTCTGTTTGGGGCACAACTTTTGAATAGCTGCACTCAGAATGTTCATTTTACGAATGCTGGTGTGTCCTTATAATACCACTGTTAAGTTTAAGAACCAAGTTTATTACATGGAAATTAAGGTCATGCTGTGAAAAATGTCAGAATTTCACAGTAAGTGCTGATTTTCTCCCAAACAACACTGAAATATGACTCATTGTACACATTTCTGAGGATGGCACTGTATTCACAAAGTTCTGTAGATAGAATATAAAACATAATTTTTGATGAATGCTTGAGGTATTTTATTGTTTTAAAAATGATTATGTACCAATGTTAACTAACTTTTGATGGGGTTAACTCAGGAGGCATCTGTTTGTCAATATATTATTGATGATGTGTATCTACCACCAGTCAATTCAAATTTCCTGACTGAAGTGCCAAATGGCAGCATTCAGTGATGTTGACATGACATTGTAATCGCTAAATGATATGATTTAACGTTGAGCTATTTCCGGCTACATGTTGTCATTATAACCACGCAAATCCAAGCAAGAACATTAATAATGACCGCTAACAATTTCAAACTTTTATAATTTTAAACTTACCCTTTATCTGAAGCGGTATTACTCGCTCCCTAATGTTACAAATCCCACATATATCTGTTGTACAAATCAAGTACTGTGCGAATTACTTAGAAAACATCTCATAGGCAGAAATATAATTCTTCAGGCTTGTTCGAAGTTTATTAGACAATTAATTATGTTTGCTGTAATGAATTTGCTTTACTTTTGTTCTGAATTTAGAAAATGATGAGTTCACGAGAGAAACAAAGTCTGTACAGTCTTGTGGCCGTCCCTTAATGGTATTTAAAACTGGTAGGCATTTACATTTCTTGTTTGTGACTTGTACACGATCCAACGCTCACACTGAATGATGTGAATCAATGAGTGTAAATATAGATGGATAATTCAGGAATAGTCAATAGATGATGGCTATTGACTTCACTAGTATCAGAATCTATTGTGTAGGCGAGTTTGTTGCCCAGTGTCCTTTAATGGCATTTGCGATTGGGACGACCAAATGTAACGAAAAAGGTAACGATATTTTGAAGTGTAGAATGGAAGAAGTGCAATTCCAGAGCAAAATCAGGTGAGGAGGAAGATAATTATCTGACTTTTATATTGTCCACTCTGTGTTATAACTTGTTTCCTTTGAGATGTATGGTTAGTAAAAAGACGGATAATGGTTAATAAATCATCTTATTGGATCAGAGTTTATTGGCACGTTTTTGTTGTTGTTTTTTCCTGAAATCCTCTTTGTGTTGCCAAAACAAAACAGTCTGGGGAATCCGGCCGTAGCAATTTAAAGGTGTTACATGTCTACGTCCGCCAACGACTGGTCTGTAATTCGACAGTGTCACACCTAAGCTAATTGATTTGGGATCAAGTTACCGGTACTTTTGTGAGTTTATGGAGTTGTTCGGCAATACTTCTGGAGTCATCACCTAGGGAATTGTTTGTTTTACAAATTGGAATTATGAACACTGTGTGAAGAAGTGAGAATTAACTTTGTGAGATGGGTTATTTCACAAGATTTGGGAAGTAAGTTTTCGTTATTTTTCTCTAGTTGTGCCGACTGATTCAGACAAATTTTATTGATGTTGCCTATTTTTTTATTTTTGGATATTTCAACCTATTACCGAGGTTGTCTGTATTTCTCATACTTGTGATAGTTTTGAAAGTGATAAATTGAAGCCTGCGTGAAATTTTAGATATATTGGAAGTTCAGACGTGTTACTTTGTACAATAAACTTTACAACTGGCATGAAATGGGCAGAACAACTTTTTAGCGTCCCATCCCAAGGATGGAACATTGTTTATTCTGAAAGAAAACAAGAAAGTCCTCCTGCGTGAACGCAAGAGGCATACCACCCGCCACGTAACAAACCTATCCTGGGGGACTTATGTCCCCCAAATTTTTTTTAAAAAAAACATTTTAAAAAAAAAAGAAAATTTTTCCCGGCTGGGGTACATCCCCCCCCCCGCCAGGACTGGGGTACCCCCCCCCCACCTGTGGACTGACAAACACCTGTGAAACTATTACCTTCCCCCATCCTTCGGATGCGGGCGGTAAAAATTTATAGTTCAACAAAATATTGAAAACAGAAATCGAATGTGAAGGAAATGTCGCGGATGTCAACAATCGAGAAAAAGATTTTGTTGATAGCCGAGGGAAAAATTTAAATACTACTGCCAGACTGCTATATACAAGGAGATGCTTCATCTGTGTTAATTTTATTTGCAAGTAAGATTCATTTTCCCTTTTTTACAGGAGTGTTCCCGCGTCCAGCGTTCCATCAGAAGCGGGAGGTGACGATGACGATTCCGTTAACGTTGTTATCAGGTGCGTAATAAAGAAAAATTACGATCCCTTCAGCACGGGTAGAATTCAAATGGGATCTACAGTCCTTTAGCTTTTTGTAACTGACAGTGTAATTTCTGTGAGTTATCTTGGCCGATATGAAACTAACATAACATGATTAAAATGGAGGATGTAGGACCCACTGATGTTTTCCAGTGGATTTTATATCCTCTATCTAATTTAGATTCATCAGAAGTTTATTTTTCAAGTATTCATAGAAGTTGTGCTAGTTTTGTTACAAATTACACGGTCAGTTATTGACAGTAATAAAAATGGATTGGACAATGATCAGTGGGACCGTTTGTATTTTTTCAGTGCTAAGGTTACGTGGCGGTGTCTTGTGGTCGCAGGTTAAATTTATTGTTTATGTGCTGGAAATAAACTTAAGTTATAACCTTGAAACATGTCAGGTCATAACATGTTGCATATTATGAAATTCAAAACAGCTATGGAGAGCTTATTGTCCTTGAGTGAAACTCCGATCAGGTTACGCAATATGATCTTTGTGTATTTAATTGTTAACATCGCGCCACAGCTAATGCATACATTGGTATCAAATAGTTGATCCGTTTTTGTGTTTGCTGGGAAAAATTACGACTGAAATATGTAGCAAAATCATTAGAACACAACTGGAGGTTCAAGAAATTTGGACTTGCAAAAATATCAATAAATTCTTTACCCATTATATTTACAGTCGCTTTTTGGAACATTTCCTGTTTAAAATACACAAATGCATTATCGGTCATTTGTGACTACTATTCACAAACTGGCGCGCACCAATTCACACTGGTTTGGCTAATTCATTCTAACTATCACTCAGATAATTCTGATTAGCATTTTTCTGATTCTGACCCAGATTGCTACAAGTTACATACAATCACAATTCCACTTGGACAATAGTTAGAAATTTCTGATGCTGTGGAAGTTTTTCTCATATTTGAGAAAGGATTCGTCAGAATTCCAAAAAAAATTGAAAAATTGAAATATGACCAGGAATCTGGAACCACTTCACAGATATACATAATATTTTGGTGCAATAGATCATTGAATCATATTAGGATTAATGAAAATACCATGACTTATGTTAAAGTAACGCAGGGTGGCCATAGCACAGGGAAATCAGGGAAAACAGGCACTTTGGATGTTCATTTTTCCAGACAGGGAAAACACAGGGAATTTGCCAAAAATAATAAAAATATGATTTTACACAGGGAATTTAACTCCAATACAGGGAAAATTTTGAAGTTTTAAAATTAAAAGATATTTCAGGGTTGTGGTGGGAATGTAGCTACAATCTTTTGACTTTTTGAAGTAAGTGTTGAGTTGGGGGTGGGGGTCAAACAAAGAATGGAATAACACTTTTACAATAGACTCCGTTGCAATTGTGATTGTAGTTTGGAGAGTACTATTAGTAGTTATGTCTGTTGACAGTGTAATGGAATAGATATAGTATTTTGAAGCCCAAAAAACACAGGGAAAAAGTTGAAAACAGGGAAATTTCTGGGAAAACACAGGGAATTTTGACTTGATCAAAGTGTGGCCACCCTGTAACGGTATCAGAGAGTAAAGTTCAGAAAATCCGTGTTATTTTGAGGAGATCAGAAAATATATTCAGCACTAATGGTCGTCTATAAGAAAACAGTTTTTGAAGCGTAAATAATTAAAGAATACATTTGTTCCAAAAATAATATTGCACCATCATATTTTATCTTAGGGAGATCCAACCTACATTGGAATTTTTCTATTACACCTAAGAATGGATATAACATTCATATATTTTCTAACAGGAAGTTTGCCTGAGTCAACTAAAAAAATTCCAACATAGGTCGGATCTCCCTGATATAAGATATAATTGTGTAATATCATTTTTGGGTCAAATGTATTCTTTTAATTATTTATGCTTCAAAAACTATGTATATATTTAGCTATTGACTGACCTACGTATCTAGCTACCTATCCATCTGTGCATTTGGCTTTTTGTCTGTCCATTGAAAGAACCTATACAGTTATCTTTCTGAGTATCTATCCGTGAAGCTAACTATCTAGGTACCAAACTTTCTAAGTATCATTCTAGCTGTCTGTATATCCATCAGGCTTGCTAACTATTGGTTTCTTATTTAGTTATCAAGCTATCTGGGTATCTATCTAGCTAGATGTATCACAGAATCAGATGGGGTGCGAAACAATGCTGGTGAGCATTCTTGTTTATCCAACAAAGGCTGTAGTCAGATTTTCTGAAAGAAAAATGTTTAGATTATATTTTGTATTGAAAATATCAGAGTATTCCGGGAATTCCGGGTGTAATTACGTTTGTTCTTCCTTTGAATTTAATGGTTGGATTTGCGAGTAACTAATATGATTCCCCCACTTCGGACTTTACTGTATTGCAATGCCTGATCTAGGATTTCATGCCTTAACTTATTGTCACTTTTTTGTGAAAATTGGTCCAACGGTGGTGTCTCTGATCCGCTGAAATATTTTCATCAGAATGCAGTACACAAAGTATAATTAATTATAATACAAAAGTTACTTCGTTGCCAATCCTGCAGGGGGGATATTTTACTGTTTCACTCTAGATTTCAAATCAGTTATAAACTGGCAGCAAACTATTTGGCAATTAGGAGAACGCTGTTGTCAATAGTAACAGGCAGTGAGACAATGTTGTGGGATTTAATTAATGGATGTTGTGAGGTCCCCAAGGCTTCCTTCTCACGCAATGCTGACGGAGGTCTGCAAAGTTCAACTGAACGTGACCATTTCAGCGTCCGTCGTGCTGATGACTTGCAGGAAGCGGAAAATGAAAATGAAAACCTTTTTAACAAGTATCAGTTTACAAACACCACACTTGTTTTGGAAACTTGACCGTTAGTCATGGTGACAAAGCAGTAACATGAGTAGTCGTGATCGATGTAATTAAAATAAGGCATACTGTTACACTGCTTCACAAAAAAAAATCACCATTTTGTTGATTGGATCTTAAAGGGTTCACTTCGATCATTTCCAATCAGTGAAATGGACTGACCTTGGGGACGAACATGACCTGTATTTGTAACACCTTAAAGGTTTTTGAATTTCCGTAACAGGTTATGTTCATGTCAGTTTAGGAAATGAACCGTTATCATGCTACTCTGTTGTGAGTTTTGAAAGAATTCAGGAAGGTAATACGCTTCTACAAGTCCATGCCTGCTGCACGAATAAAAAGTTAATGCTGAGCTTATAATGAGTCAGTTCCTCACTCCAATATTCGAAGTTATCTTCACGTGCATATTGGTCTTGAACCGAGCAAATGTCTGTAATCATGTCTGGTGTCATATGAAGGACCATAGTAACATAAAACTGCCAAGTATACTAGTAGTATGGTATCGTTACCATTGGCGGATCCGGGGGCGTCCCTTGCGCCTTCCCCTCTTTAGCCAAAATTTCTTCATTTTCATGCAGTTTTCGGGTCACATAGTAGGTTGGTGCCACTCACGAAAATCTTGATCCTGATCCGCCACTGATCAGCAAAACAAAATGTTAAACAAGAAAATTTCCAATTGGGTTTTTTCTTTCAGGGTTCGACCTCTCAACCCAGCAGAGACAACTAGAGGGGACAAGGTGACAGTTCAGTTCCCAGGAGATGGCGCTGTATGGGTATGAGTATTTAACTGCACAAATATACAGCATGTAGATGCTATTCATTTCAATTACTTTAGTGGTGAAACCAGGTGTAAGGACCAAGCTTGTGGTCAATATTCTACATAATTCACTTACTGCAAAACATACAATGGCCTGGGTGTGAGTAAATTGATATCTCATATCACCTGTCATGTATTTTCAATACCAATATTTTGGTTAATAAATGAACCCGATCGAATGTTATGATCCTATTTTTAGATTTTGTTTGACAAAAGTCAGCACGTTCGCGCTTTGTGTACGCGAGGTCTCAAAATCAGGGTAATTTATTCACAATAATTTCCATAATGAAAATGTATAAAGTACCATTAATTTTTTACCGATTGCAGATCGACACAGGTTCAACTACCAAATCATTCACATTTAATGTGACATTTGAGCCTGAAGCGTCGCAGGAAGATGTGTTCAACCATTCAGGGATAAAGAAATTAATAGACATGGCTCTCACAGGGTTGGTTTTCTCCAATGAAACTTATTTTAAGGGAAACAACAACTCACATGTTGTGGTTTTTCACTTCCTTTTGAAGCAGTAATCATTTGATATTAGGGACATATGTATATGTTTTCGTTTAATATCAGTAACATATGTCCAGAAAAAAGTAAATTCGGGTATTGGCCTATTTGTGTAGTAATTTATAAAGGAAAGTGCCATGTGAAAACCTCCAAATACTTGCTGAAGTGACTTTTAAATTTGAATTGATTTAAGTTGTTAAATGCAACTTTTGGTTGTCAGCAATATTTGTTGACAAATTACAAAAACATCAACTCTGGAAAAAGGAAATCCACTCAATAGTGATTGATTTTAATAAATATCAGTAGGAATATGTGGTTCATAACATGGCTGATGTGTGTCACCTTTGGCGAATATTGAACTGCACAATCCTTGATCTTAAGTGCGCACTATTCAGTCGGATGCTCACATCCACTAAAGCAAGCTCACTATAGTTTTTGTGGTCAGCAATTGTGCGAACATTTACAACCGAGTTTTGAAGTCTATTCCAAGATTCTTTGAAGATACCCTATCATTGTCAGACAAGTGCCAATCAGTATATTTGTAGAAAATTAGTTGGAAACTTGAGTGAAGGGAATTCACTGGTGACTCGATTCTCTTCAGTCAAAAACACCTCTTAAAAACTGGGCAAGATCCTAATTTCAATCAATCGTTATTAATGAAAATTTATTTCCAATCATCTGTGGTTTCAGGTATTCTTGCACTGCCTTCGCTTTTGGCCAGACGGGATCTGGTAAAACTCACACCATCACGGGACCTCCACATCTGGTACGTGATAAGCCTGTTCTCAACATCAATGCAACTTTCAAATGAATTCGCATAAATGCTTAGGTGGTAAAAACAAAAATTGATTTTACTTGTCGGATGTTTCCAAAGAGAAATTTGCCGCCTGTACGCTACCATTTCAGTAATTTCAACCCATGCGTATTTAACATGACTACGAAAGTGATTTAACACATGTGAATTCACACAAATCTGATATTTTCTGGATCCCACTGCGATTTAGTCACACGTTGCAAATTCCACTGATAGATAACAGTGCCGATCATTTGTAATGTGTTTTATTTGATTTCAGTTTGAAGAGGCAAATGCTCCGGATCCAAGTCAATTTGGCCTCATACCCCGTTCTTTCCAATACCTCTTCAAGTCCATGGACCAGAACCCATTGGCCAAAGGATACCGAATTAAGGCTCACTACCTAGAAATATACAACGAACAGGTATCTGTCGTTTTGTTCCCAGTTCATAGAGTATGTGATGGTAGACTCATCGCCTCACGATATATATGAACAATAAATTTCTTTGGTTTTATGAGTTTTTACATCCTCCTTTCTAAATTACATGACAAGGTAATTTATCTTGTTTTTATCAGCAGATGATCTTTACATTTTAAAATAAACTAATTTTGAACAGGTTGTGGATTTATTGAATCCAAACAGCTACCGACCGTTACTGGTACGATGGTCTAAGAATCGGGGTTTCTATGTGGAAAATCTGTTCACCATCCAATGCGAGTCCATAGACGATTTGATGGCTGTTTTGGACGAAGGTCAGTTTCACCACATAAATACATATTTGTGACAGTGTTTTGCATTGTTTAAATAGATCGTTATATTTTAATGCGCTGTGAATACATCTTCCATTCTTGGCTATGAATAAAGGAATATGTTTACTGTATTTAACATTTCCCAACTAAACTCAGTAACTAATGTCAACAAAGGAAATTCTATGCTATAACTTCGCACGACAGGTCCGTCATAATATTGCTCGTCCACATAAAATATTGATGTCAACCAGTTACAAAGCCCAGTAATGAGCAGACAAAGAATACTTATTGGTACTCTAATTGTTGCATTGTGATCGTTAACTAAATAATAATCTATCTCTATTCATTACATTGATCCACACATACATTTCTTATAGAGATCGGATGCAATAAACGGATTATCTTTGGTAACACTATTATATCAGAAAATTATATTGGCTGCAGTGGCGGATCTAGGGGGGTACGAGGGACGCGGTTTTCGGGGAAAATTGGTCAAGTAATATGTTGGCGCCCTCGCCTCATGGTTTGGCGCCCTCGCCTCATGGTTTGGCGCCCTCTTTGGGAAATCTTGGATCTGCCACTGGACTGATGCAGTGGTCAAGTTGGAAGTGAACATCTATGACTGTTATACATCATACATCATGTACTGGAAACTCGGAACCGTCCATGCCTGTGTGGTCATAAAAATTACAAAAGCTATATAATACTGACCTGGTCACCACTCTCTATCAACAGAGTTTTTTGTTTGGAGTAATTTGATAATCGATGTGATGAGCTTTGCATGCACCTACAGTTTAAATGTAGAACCGTCGTAGATCTTGTTATACTTTATGTGTTCCAAAATTCTGTGCAAATGAAACTTATTGTGTTTTGCATTTTTTACTGAAGTAACATATAAAGAATGGATGGAGCCTGACTGTTTGCGTGCATGGAAAGTGAAAATTGCCTCTGCATCCCAAACAAATTACATACTCCCTAAAAACCTGTCAATCTTGCGTGATCAATTCTTAAGTTATCTCGTGCAGTTGATTTCGGGGGTTATCATGACAATAAAGATGTAGATTCTAGATTTAAACAAACCCCAACAAAAAAAACACGTAACTACAGGAGAGAAAATTAAACTGAACAGGCTTGACAGTTCGTCAACAATTGTAACGTAACAACAACATGTTCACTTGAAATATATAACAAACAGGATCATAAACGTTGCTTGTCTGCATCAATAGTTATCCTTGGCATATTGATTTTCCAGAAATGAAAGCAATAAGTAAAGCAATTCTTCCACATAGTTTATGTAAAATACCTGTTTCCGATATCAATGATCTTATTTAACATTATTTGAGTTTTGACTGAACTTTTAAAATATAAACGTTATTGGTAGTTGTAGTAGTTGTAGCTACTGGTAGAAGTTAGTGGCAGCAAGGGAGATTGCAAACCTTTCATGGTATGGTTCCAATTTTGTATGGAGACTAAGCAGTTTGTTCAAGAAGAAATCAATGAAGAAACTTGCTTACCAACATATTAAGGTTAATTTAGAAGCTCTTAATCAATATATTGAATCTGTTTTAACAAAAAGCCAGAAGCAACCACTGGATAAGGTCACATTCTGATCAGTTTTAACTGTGCCAAACCGTAATTAAGTTAGTAACAGTAGTGATCATCTCCCACAAACACACAATTAGCGCTATCATTTTGGCTTAGTTATAGGTTTTATATGGAGAAAGGAATCTATGGATCTAACTAGGCCAATTAATAATTAAACAGCATGGTTATCATTGTTAAGTTAGGCTGAATAGGACGTATATCTACAGTTATCAGTAGATCTACAATTCTCGAATTTTGTAATGTTCGCGGGGGTGCTGTGGCAATCACATGGCGAACACGCAGTGAATTTCTGACTAGAAATCGATTACTGTGACGTAGAATATGTTGGACTAAAAAAAATGACATTAATTCTAGGTATATATTTACTCACAATAATCACAACAATATCTGGAACAAGACACCAACAAACTATTTCAATATGTTGTCTAAATTGATGACGATTACACCCAGACACACAAAATATCTATTATTAACTCTAACGTATGAATATACACCATTAAGAAGAAAAACTTACAAGAAAGGTTAATCATTACAAGAAATGTAATGTAGTAGATCTTTTGAAGAATCAAACTTATGATACAAAAAATACGAAACTATTGAGTTGTAAGTTAAGGTAGTTGAAATCCCATACCAAGAAGCTCGATTTATTATTCTCCCTTATGACATGGTTGTTTATTCAGCAGAATGCTTTGAAATTCACTCTATTCTGAAATAAGAATAAAGATAGTATATATCTACTCAGATATTCACTTTGATCACGAAATTACTGAATTATGGAGTGAATTATTTCATTATCACAGTTCGTTACACATGTGATCGAAATAAGAATGGAAAATGCACAAAGCATTTAATCTGCCCTTTGTTTCCCTCTGTTAATTCAACAACAGAAATGTTCCCTTTCGTGCATAATGTTAATTTAATGCAAAGTCAATATCAAGCAAAGGATGGAATGGTCGAAATATTTACTGTTACTGTTTATGGTTGATTGTCTCGCTTTTGATCTGGACGATACTTTTCTGTGTCAGCCACAGCCTCAGCATTTTAATCTCAGCCAGACACATGACATATCTCCAAGTGTCCCAGAGACAAACATTATCCAATTTTGTTATTTCCAACAAGCAAGCGCATTTGAATAGTTTTGAGTAAATTCAAAAATATGTGACAGAATCAAAATATGTTTCTTTTTCACATTTACCACAAACACAGACTATGTGTATGTTATGTATCTTATTATCAACTTTGAATGTGTGAAATATAGTTACATTGTTACATAGTTACAGTCTGTGATATGTTATTATCAATTTTCAATGTACAAAGTGTAGTTGTATTGGCATGGTAGCAATAACTTGCGTGAGCTCAATGTTTTGCTAAAGTTTACTTCACATTTTTACGAATATAGTTCCACGATATTCTAGAAGTATTTTAAGTGGCAGAGGCTGAGAAAGAGATTAAGTATTGAATAGATCTAGCTTTGAATAGGAAGCAACTTGTTCAGACATCAATACAAATACACCGTTGCAGCATAAACATATCGGATATTCCGTTGGCCATTCATTCGCATGGGACAATGAAGCCCATGCGCCAATTGCCAAGACCAATTTTTGAAAGGTGTTTTACACTTAGGTTATGATAATTTTGATAGAATGTCACTTTCTGCAATGATGGCTTGTATATGGAAAGGGATAATCGACAAAAGAATTCTACGGTTGATGCTCATCAATATTATGAAGATCTGTAGAATTTATCATACATATTTCATGGCAAGTCACCACAGAAGTGTGGTCATTAAATCTTTCCGGCACTGGGCTTTGGCTGATGATTTGCAGAAAGATCAACAAAAGATGCAACAAATTAAAAAATGAACAATAGAAAACCGGATCTAGTTTCAATATCACGCGGAGATCATCTGCAATTTGTTAAAAATTGATAGGACACTGATGAGAAGAATTTCATTAATGATTCATATTATCGCTAGTGATTCTATTGGAATGCCGTCTCTGCTGTTGGTAAAAACGTATATAAAGCGTTATTAACTGGGCTAGGAATTATTTTCATACTCAGTATGTGTAGACTGCTTATTCCATGACTGCTTATTTGCGTAGAAAACTCCTCACATGGTGTAACAATTATTGTAGTCTTATCAGGATTACTCCAAAAATGCACGGTACCTATTTTGTGAGGAAATAAGCTAGTTAAATATTTGTAAAATTGAGACTGATCGTTACAGTTGAAAAGGGATATATTAGAAGATTTCTTGAGGTTTTGAACGACTGAAAACAGTTCTACGTATTTTCTGTGGATTGTACCATCATTACTTGTCATTTTGAGTCATGATATTTCAACCAAATTTGTTGTGAGCTTGATGTTACACATTTACAATTTCTTGGTCACACTCACAAATCAGAATGGATGAACTATTCTTATCGAAATAGATGAATCAGGTGTCGGATTTGGAAGTGAAAATATGTTTAATATCAGTTACACTCCTAAATGTTAAAAGGTTCTTAACAATCAATGCGAACTTTGTTTAATTAAGTGCGCCGAATAACTGAACCTGTACCCTACGTACTGATCTAACAAAATTGAGAAATTCGAGCCTCAGCTAGTCATTACTGGAACTCAATAATATAGATATCAGTTCAATAAATGGAGGCATCTAAGGAACGGGAGAGGAGGCGTATGAAGCTGAACCCGACATCTTCATGATCACACTGTCACTCGACAGAATCTGTAAAATGACAACACTTGAACTTTTGGAGTGATCTATGGTTGGGCTGGCATTACATAACAGTCAGATAATCCGTTCAAAATGGAATTGTATGTTAATTTTGGTCATGTGAAGAACAATTAAAGCCGAACTAATTGCCTGTCAGCGAGCAGGAAATTAAAAGTTCTAACCGTTCACCATTTGTGAAAAATAAATGAGGAAGAAGTCAATTGACAAAGTATTATGTGCCACTGCTAGGCAAAATGTGGGTTGTTTGTTATCAATAATGAGTGAAAAAATAGATTTCTTATCATGGAGATCGCATGTGCGTAAACCTGATTGGGTTTTCGCGCGGAGCTGCGTGTCTGCATGTGTTTACCTCGTAACGACACAGAGGAAGAAACTCTTAATGATAGTCCAGTGATATTCAATCCGTGTTTGACAAATGGACTAACAGATTGGGTTTGTTTCAATCACAAGGATGATATTACACCTTCAATTCACCGCCTTTGGTGTCTGATAACCACCTGTACAATGGAAATTATTGGATGTTGTATTTCATTTTATAGAATATCAATATGGAGAGAACATGAAACTGTGCACTTTTTAATAAATTATGAAAAAAGTCATAGTGATCTTTCTACAGCATGGAAACTGGCATATCATATCACTTTGTTGTGGAAACGGTAAATAACAAAAAGAAGCTAATGGCTCGTCAAATATTATCAACAGAACAATGGGAATAAAGTATTTAAATTCTGAACAAAATAGTAACAACGTTAAAAGGAAGTTACATTTGCAATGTGATGTGTAAACTAAGAATGGGATAAAAATGATTTATGAAAGGCAAGGCTGAACATGCAGGAAACCATCAATTGATAATAACGTGAAACATGTCAAATTTGATAAATCATTTGCTACTTCTTAATACGTGGATGTTCTCAGCTCGTACTTCGGCCACCGAAAACATGGATTTCGAGGCCATAGAATATTGTCAGAATCATACTTAAATTTTCTATGAAAACAATTTTGTTGTTATGGGTTGAAAAACATTCGTCTTGAATACGTTGCCTGCATTTTTTGTGGATACAATGTTACAATAAAAGTAAAACATCACGTTTTTGCACTAAAATGATGTGTACACACCGCTTGAGTTTGATCATGAAAAATCTCAGTGATTTGTGGTAACAAATCTCTTTAATTGGTCTGAAGTGGATTCCGTTTGGGTGTCGAACGTGACTTGAAGAGTTACCGAGAATTATGGCCATGAGAAAGTGGTATATGTTTTGCAAACAATGAGCCAGGCTGTCAATATAGATATAGGAGGCCTTGTTCGCGGCCCTGGACCTGGTGGGCTAAACACAAAACGTTTGCCGCCACTTGAAACCGGAGGCTCCGAAGACCGGAAGGAAAAAAAGCTAACAGAGCAGAAAAAGAGTAAAACAGAAAAGATTAAGGAAGATCTGGCCAGACTAGAAGAGGCAGTTAAGGAAAGAAGTAACGCGACGTCACCCGAAAATACCATGGCAAATCAGAAGAAAGCATCAAAGGAACAAAATTCCCCCAGGAAGACGAAACCTTCAAAACCTCCAAAACCGGTTGATCTGACCAAGCATGGCGAAGAGGACTTTACCTTACAAGCAACATCGTACTCTCTTGGAAAGAAGAAACATTTCGTAACAAATTCACAAAAGCAAAGAGAAATTGACAAATTGGCCCATGATAAGGAAAATTCTAACAAAAAGCTGCAGAAATCGGGTATTCTTAGTCCCCTAGCTGATACCAAAATACAAGCCAAAGATAACGGTGTTGAAAATGAGAATGATGAAGACAAAAGGCCTAGTTCATTAACAATCAATTTGTTCTTGAGTGACGAAGCTATTTCAAAAGCGAATGGAGCACCAAGCAGCGACCAAAGGAATTTAGGCGCAAGCGGGAGACAATTGTCCGTACATCTGCCCTTGGACCAGTTAGACCTTCTTCAATCGCTACCAAGTGGTAGAACTCAACCCCTTCCAAAGATTGGAGAGTCTGAGAAAGAAGGGATAGATCTGAACAAAACGTATCCACCTCCACAGCCTAAACCTTGGTCTCCGCCCCAGAATTACGCTCAGGAATTTAGTAAAAGCATTGGCAATGGCCATCACACGGAACAGACTAGAAGGAGTCTATATCGTCATCCCAGTGACAACTACCAAAGTCCAGTATGGCTAATGGGTCAGGGGCCTAAAGTTGCAGGACGACCAGAATTGCCGCCTATTGTGACAGGACAGGCAAGAAACAGCGAGACTTGTGTGCCCCCGACCTCATCCTACAACATTTCACAAAAGGACGAGGATCAACCGAGAAATGAGAATGACCTTGTTCACGACGTGAAGCATCGCGGAGAGCACAGAAAGAAAAGGAAGAAACACAAACGTCATCATCGCGACGACACGGAAGAAGGACTCCGTCATGGTGCGCCTGAGCAACAATCGGGTGATGAGAAGGTGATGCAGTGGCTCGAAGGACATGAATTTGACGTTGAACCGTCTGAATTAGACCCAGAATTAGAAGGAAGAACCAGTATTTGTGAGCGATCAGGTTCAGTTGTAGCGGCACGACCGTCAAACGTACCAGGCGCTTATGGACATGGAGGAGCCGCCCTATCGGGGACTCAACTTCCAGAAGTATTTACCATGGAACAAATAGCTGCAATGAGGGACATGCAGTCGGGTATGACTGGAGTTGATAGGTATGTTGGCACACCCAGAGCCTGGAGTCAACATACTGACGACTTCGTAAACAGTACATACGCCAAGATGCCACCCGTTGACCCAACAGTATTGCTTATTAAGGATATGCCCCAGTCATGTGGTCTTTGCCCATCATCGGATACATTAAAGAAGTCTACTTCCCAATTTGTAATGCTTGAAAATACAAACCAAACACATAATTCCACACCCAGAACATCCAAAACTCTACTTACCCAACAAACTTCCTATTCAGATCCAGTTCGAAAAAGTGAAATGGGGACACAGGCAGGAGGTCCATTCAGAGAGGAAACTTTCTACGTTCAAGGTGCACCTCACAGAAGCGTGGCTTGCTCAACTGATGAAGAGAAGGAAAACACACAGCAAGCATCCCGTACTGCCCGTAGCGTTGGTATTGGGCCAGATCAGTTTGAGTGTGGCGGCAATAATCCCCAGAATGATTCAGGATGTTCTTCAACACTAAGATCTGATGGGAGGCAACAGATCCAATTGTCTCAAACGCAACAAGACAGTCAATCGCAGATAAGTGTCACTACATCGTCTGACCGTAATATTGCTCTAGAGCTACGTTCCAAAAACGTTCAAATCCTGAAAGTACTCAGGGAAGACGAAGAGTTGGAAAACAGCCATTCGGCCAAGTGTAGAACCGCTCATTACTCAAGTAATAATGACAATAAAGAAACCAATCATCGTATGAATAGTAGTCATGATGGTATGTCACGTGATGATAGTGGCTATCCCGGTGATGAATTGGACACTGTACTCGGTGATGAAGAAACTTATGTAGTCTTTCTGAAAACTAAAGATGGTGCTATGATAGGGCCCTTGCAGCTGGATATTGATAGTGTAGAAGTAGGATTACCAACTCACGAAGATATTCTTGGGGACACTTTCCATGCGAAAAACTATTCTGACAATTCAGGTTCGTATTTGAGCAAGATTTCCAAGGTTCGCAATTTCTAAACGGCCTCGAACAACTGCAGCCTCTGGAGATCTGGCGATCAGCCTGTATGACCTTAGTTAGTGTCGATGGCATCTTTACTTTTTGTCATCAACAGTTTTTTTAGAATGT
The DNA here is from genome assembly GCA_038406175.1 of Haplosyllis leylae. Lineage (NCBI taxonomy): Eukaryota > Metazoa > Annelida > Polychaeta > Phyllodocida > Syllidae > Haplosyllis > Haplosyllis leylae. Next base: position 17,389 of record JBCAUG010701532.1, read on the forward strand.
TCTCATCGTATTATTTTAGGTTTGCGCAATAGACAGACGGGATCGAACACTATAAATGACAACTCTAGTCGCAGTCACTCCATGCTGACCCTGGATATAGAATCTGAGATGCAAGATCCGGATGATGAGAATCTCTACATTACCAAACACGGAAAACTAACTTTCGTCGATCTCGCAGGTAGGTTTCGACAGTTGGTTTTCCTTTGAATACATTAAATATTTCTGTTCTAACAGTTCTTTCCGAAAGGTCAACAAGGCTCGCATTGCAGGCGTTCGTGGGTGGAGTGAATTGACAAAACATACAATTAGTTTTCGATGTCAAATGCAGTGTTGGTCGCAAAGAATTTACTTTGATAATTATTTAGTAGTATATAGCCTATATTTATTTTTGTGTAGGTAGTGAAAAGGTGAAAAACGATGGCCAAACAAAGGCAGAGCACCTGCAGGAGTCGAACAACATTAACAAGAGTCTCCTTGTTCTCGGTGAGTCGTTTGGTTCTCAAATCAATTACTCATAGGTGATTATATTTTGGGAAATACCTTCAGTTAAAATACAATTTTGTAAATTTTATCAAGTATCAGAAAACGCGCCTACTTCTCACTTAAAAGGAGAAAGTAATACGGTCACAAAATTGCTCAACACATACTGAAATGAAAGATGATACTCTACTGGCCAATGTGGGTAGATGAACTATTGCTGTGCCAGATCTATTGAAATCCTAGACCCTTGCTCCAATTACCAATATGTATTAAACTCTTGAAATTTTAATGACCGGGTGAGTTCTTCTGCACATGTGGATGTGACCAGTTACAATGTAACGATATTGATACTGATGTCTGAACAAGGAAGTAAATCCATCAAAGGATGTTTACCTTACCGTGCGTAAGATATTTATGACCGTCAAACGAATTGATCCATATTAGCTTGAATTATTTTCAACTTCGCTGAAGACACTGTGTATTATTCTATCATGAGTTTTTAAATTTTAAACGATGTGATCTTTTAACCAGAACATTCGTCGCAGTTCAAAAACTAGAAAAGTCCTCAAATTAACGCCTGCGTCTGAACGGCGTCACATTCTATCTCCACGTGTAGTTTTCCTACCTGAGTTTCAGTGAAACAAACTCGGGACGTTCAAACACATTTTAACACTATATCTTGACATAAGGCTATAAATTAGGGAAATTTTCCAATTTAGTCTTAAGTTAAACAAAGTTCAAAAGCTTCATCGCCTTTATTACCTACCACGTACGCAGTACGAGGGAAGGTAATGTTTTCAGACGTGTCTGTCCTGTTCACAGAGGGGAGGGGGTCAGACTACAAGCCACCTGACCTGCCCCCTTTCAGACCTGGTCTGAGAAGGGGGGGTCAGACCATGAGCCACCTGAGCTACCCCCTTCCCTTGCCAGGTAGGTAGGGAACTTGCCTCTCCCTGCCTCCCTCCTCCAGGTAGGTCACCACCAGCTGGGTAGGTGACCCACCCCCACCTGAAGGATCAGTGAGGAAGGATGTCCCACCCCCATGTCGTTACAGGTTGGGTCAGGTCTAGCATGATCAGCAAGTCTGCAAAAAGGAGGGGGCGTGGTCGGTATTGCCCTGTGATGTTAATTGGAGGCTGTCTTGTTGGACAGGAAAATTGTGACGATCATCATGAAAGTAGATTATTGTCGGGATTTACCTTGTAAATCAACTGTTCGAGATTTTCGCTCAATTAAACATTATATAACAACGCGGAAGACGCAAAAGGCTTAAGTGCAGCATCACAACAAATCACCTCGCAGAGAGGAACGGTGTTCAATAGTTGGAGATCACTTAGGTCAGGATCAAATATTGATTAAATCACGTAGAGTTCGAATTTAGTTTCGACCGTTTAGGTGCAATAATGGTCTCGTGTTTCTTTGTGTTCGATTCTATTTGCTCGTTTGAATCGTTCAGGATACATAATTAAGGCCCAGGAAGCGTCACACGTTTCTTGAGCTATTTTTTCCAGCTGCCTGCGTTCGCAGAGAGTAAAATTTTTGAAAACATAAGCTGTCATCTCGCGTGTCGCTATGGCATAAGTTAAAGTGAGACAGAAATTCGAGTCCTGATCTCACTGAAAATTTGTTACACTGTTTTGAAGTGTTTGTGTCGAAAAAAGAGTGTATTTTATCTTGGTTTCATAGTTTTATTAATGGATTTGCAAGTGTCAGGAGACATTACAAAAGTTTTATGATTGTTACAGTGAATTTACAGTTGGACTGGCACAATTTATCGGTAAGGTTTTTTTTCCGGAATTCTAAGACTGTATTTCAGGTGGAACATGGTTCTGTCCGACAAATTTATTAAACCTGCAATTGGGTGGGACAGTGCTGTTAGAATAACAGCAATAAGTTTTCATCTATAGTCTGATACCATCACTGAAATCGGACCTTCTCTGAAGTTCCGAAAAGTTGAGGCCCATACCATTTATGTGCATTATATTTATTTGTTTTTTTTCGAAATCTGCTGAAATACATGGATGATGACGATAAGAATTAAGTATAAAATGACCACCCATGCACTTGTTGGCAGTGAAGCAAAAATTTTTGTTTTTTAATTCGATCACAATAAGATTTTGAGAAATTTAAGAAGAATGGTTTAGTGAAAGATCAAATCGAAAGTGAAGATTATTGATCTTAATTGATGTTCATTTCTTCCTGTGCTGCTTCGACGTCACGGTAACAGCGTAATTAGGTGACCCGATCCGCTGTTCCAGTGGTTTATTTTTATCTGTTTGGGTTGTAATCTATCAACCATAACTGACTCAGAACTGTTTACTGGCAACATGTACACACGGTACAATTCATTGTATCAATACACTGACCGACTCTTGAAGACTTCCAAGGAAACAAACACAAATAAAATGTACTGATTAAGCCACGTGAACCCGAGTGACCCATGTCCGTTTGTCATGGTAAAATACTTTCATTTACTATTAGCTGTCATCATGATAAGTATTTTTCTAGACCCACTGTGCCGGGCAAGTGATTTATCAATACTATTGAATGGATAATGACTCGCGTTGGTGAATTCAGTGCAGTTAACTTCTGTTGGTTGTTCCAAGGAGCCCTTACCTTCACATGAATTATGTATTCAATTTTGAATCGCTATACCTCCAGTCCACCATTGTCGAAATAAATATATTTATGAATGGGAAGATTGCCTTCTGACATGACAGTGCACTTCTGCAGTGATCCACCTTTTTTGGAATTGATTGAAAGATGTGAAAAGTTGGCCACATGCAGAGTACAGGGATTCATTGGGCAAACTTAAAGTTTCTGTGTAATGGAATAATATAATATGCACTCATGATCGCATTGTCTTCACATATCAATAAAAGCTTTACATTTTGAGTGTATTTAATTTGGCCACTTGTCAGACTTTTACCCACATTTCAACCCGAGCCCTGTTTGCTTAACATTACAATTGTATTATTTGTAATATTAATTCATGAATACACCGGAATTAAACGTCAATAGTATGGAAGAGGCAGATCCGCTTTTCAGAAATGGTTCATGATATCAAAGGCGTTTGCTTCCTTTTAAAAAAAAGAATACAGGGCACAAGAAAATTACTTTTCATGAAATAAAATTAATATACATCTGACATTAGACGTTATGAATTGTTCGATCGCATCTTTCCTTGTTTGAAATGTTAAAGTAACAGAATTTGTCATTCAGTCGTGATATCGAAACTGACATTCCGCTTGTGTTAAAAAACGTGTGAGTGTACGGTATAAATAAAGCAAAAGTAACTTCATGTGTTGTTTTACCTTCTGCAAGAAAATGATCAATCAATAGTTACTTGTTGTTTTTACCTCATGGGATATTTTTGGTTGTATGTAATTACCTTATTTGCAATACCCAAATGTATATATGTTCATAGGTAACTGGGAAAAAGTAAAATTGCAATCCTTTTATTCCTGTCTATTGAAACAGGGAAGTGCATTTCTTCATTGGGAGACAAGAAGAAAGCGGGGCACATACCATACCGAGACAGTAAACTCACAAAACTTCTGGCAGACAGTCTGGGTGGCAATGGAGTCACTCTTATGGTAAGTATTTCCCAATTAGTCTTGGTTGAATTCACGCCCCAGGTACTCGTTTCTCATCAAACAGCAGTATACCGTCGCACCCAGGCAGTGAGTTCACAGTACAATACATTGTATATTTCAGATTGCCTGCGTTTCTCCGTCTTCCACGAACTGTGGTGAAAGTCTCAACACACTGAGATATGCCAATCGTGCCAAACGTATCAAATCCAAACCTGTCGTCAAAATGGTAAGCCGCTACGACTTCTCATTTTCACACACAACAGTTGCAAACTGTTTAACAAATTACATATATACAGATATTAGCAGTCATGTTTCTGTTGCATGGCGTAAAAATCATAGTGTTGTCCAATACCTCTCTTTTACCGACAGCTAATGTGCATGAGCCTTTGGCCATACACTAGAGGTGAACACCGAAAACAATACTCGGAACAAGAATGCCATACTATTGCGTAACACACAGACCACAAAAAACATGTACAAAATTTATTTCACCTTGATATGACCTGAACACAGAATAACCCTAACCTTCACTAAATTCACAAAAAAATGACCAATAATTGGAATTTCTTGATAATATTTTACTAATGCAGACTGTTGTTGGTCACCTTTTTTAATTTGGAATTAATGCCATAGCTGTTTACAGGATAAGTCTCAAGTTTCAATTATCCACAGGAGCTACTTTTCCAAATACAGTACTTTGCATGAAGTGTTTCAATTGAAATCCAATTTGTTTCATTGGCATTGGACCTTATTGGTATTTCCTAAGAATTGCGTACTTGTCATTCTGGTTAGAAAATATTGTAAAAAAATAATCCCTGAAGACCTTAATTCTGAGTTGTTTTCTTTTCAGGACCCCAGAGAGAAACTGATTATGAGTTTAAAACGAGAGATAAAAGTTTTGCGCCAAGAAAACCACTATCTCAGAAAACAGGTAAGATGTATACCGCTTCATAGTTTAGTTCCAGACTAGTGTACATGAAAGAACAAAAGAGTTTGTAATTTCAGGTGACCTTGCAAAACAATGAAATATATTACTGTTTAGTGGTATATTTACCACATGATTTCCCTGTAAGAAGAAGTTGACCTCACCACATTATCTTTGCGAAACAATTTCATCAAATATTTTGTTGTGCTTACCTTCGTACACGTGTAGGTTAACCTGCCGGATCACTACCAAAAAGATGAAAATTCAGTAAGTTTTTAGAGAACTGACTTTTCAGAGTAAATAAGTTCCATTTATTGAGCACTGCACCGATAGGTAACGACACGGGGGTTTTGGTTCCTTGCTTTATAAATGTACCTGGTTCATTTTAATGATGGTTTGGATATATTGTGGTACAAAAAACCTTTTATCTGTAAGATACAAATACATAATCTCAAGTTTACCTTTTAACGGTGTATGGAATTGATATCTATTTAATATCTTTATTTTTGTCTATATAACGATTTGTGGGATAGATTAAAGGGGTAACAGAATACCTAGCAATGAATTTATCCTTGTCTCACCGCCACTTTTATTGCTACTTTGTAGCAATTTGTCATAATCAATGCATATTTCATCTCAATAATATTTTCGTCGCAAGAAATCTACCGCTTCTTTCAAATGATTTCTGTATTCTTCGAAATGTGGGTCTTTTCCCAAATACTTAATAAGGAGGAAATACTCACTTGGAACTAATAATTTCTCTCTCCTCTTTGTAGCTTGATTTTCCACTGAAGCCAAAAGGACAACTGCAGAAGGAAAATGATGCTAAGTTCTTGGAGCTAATGAAGCAGCAGCAGGAGGTAAAAAATGGAACGACCCTTCCGCAGGTACCAGACAATAGTATGTACGAGATGCTGCAAGAATACATGATAGAGAATGAAACTTTAAGGTAAGAACTCATCCCCACGTGTTCTTATAGTGATTGATCTGTTATGAAGAATTGAAGGAACACCAGTTTTGACCAAAATTGCACATTTTTATGACCAATTCTTAACAGATTTCCTTCCAACCTTCACACTAAGGGATTACTTTTTGAGATGATCAAAACAAGAGGTAACAACCCTATGTTTTGATTAAAACTGAGCATTATCTTGATAATTTTTTATGGATTTTCTCCAGACCTTTACAGCAGGGCTCATTCTTATGAGACAATTAAAAAGAGGGGTAACAACCCTATGTTTTAAGTAAAACTGAAATAGGTGTTTACCTTTCTCAAAAAAATTTTTCATTTAAAAACTTTTTTTCATTTCTGTACATTTTTGGGCCTGAGCCACACAAGGTGGCAGTTTGGTAATTTTCAGACTGAGTTACTTACAAAATTGAATGTGAAGTCATATACTCTACTAGCTGCGACACACGTGTAAACATAGACCTGGGATATAGAGGGTGGATGAGTGGTAATTGGTTTATGAAACAACCGAAATATTACATTATAATGAACATATTGAATTTCGCACCTGGATATGTTTTCTTTGGATTTTGAAACAGGATCTGTTTTAGTCGCGCCGGCTCTACGAGCGGAGCGACTTATCTGGTCACTGTGGTGTCTGTATGGTAAGAATGTATGTATGTTGCTTGCTTGTTAACTTTTCGGACAGCCAACCCCCTCTCCCCCCAGAGAATCAACTGAAGTATCTCTCAGCCAAATTTCCAGCTTATGTCTACATTTTTTAGGAAGTTACAGCCATTTTAAGACTGAACTTTCAGTATATTTCTATATATTTTTACAATTTTCAAATGGCCATAACTCCTGAAATATGCTAGATAGACATAAAGCACATGGTTTAAAATGAACAATTCTTTCAGATTTGGATTTAGCATTTCGAAATGTTTCAAAGTTTGAGTCGAGTGTGTAGTTCAAAGTTTGAGTAGAACTTTTTTGACCATTTCACAGAATTAACCAAAGCATCTGTTAGCCAAATCTCCAGCTGATAGATGCATTTTCCAAGGAGTTCTGGCCATTTGAAAAGTGAATTTTTAGTACATTCCTATACAGATTACAATTCTTAAATGGCCATAACTCCACAAATAACCTTGGTCTGGGGTAACTCCCCCCCCCCCCCGGGTGGTGAACAGACATTACCTTCCCCCATCCATCGGATGCGGGCGGTAAAAAGGCCTCACTACCACGTGAAGTTTCACTTTATTTCCAGACTACTCTTCCACTTTAAAATCGTGACTACTATAAAGATATACACTTCCTCTACGCTAAAATATGAAGAAACTAAAAAGCATACCATCTGGCAAATCTTGCTTATTTGCAAAGACAAGTATGATAGTGTCTCTCATTTCCCTGTCGTTGATGATTCTGTGCAGCTCTTGCCTGGCTTCGTCAATACGGTCTCTGTCTGCACAATCCACAACAAAAATTAGCCCTTGAGTACCAGTGTAATAATGCCTCCAAAGTGGTCGTATCTTGTCCTGCCCACCTACATCCTAAAAATAAAACAAAACCAAGAATGTTTGTCAGCATTGTGTCACGCCTGAGAATCGCATATCTAGTTTCCTGTGAGATCTTGCGAAAACTGCTTAAGGGACTTTGAGGTCTTGTTAAGAAAACGTCTCTTTAAGGCAATGACTTATATGACAATAACCTCCTGTCCAAGGAGCCACCTGGTGTTCAGTTCTTGCGAAAAAGTATTTAAGGCACGGACAGAGCCACCTGGTGTTAATTTCTTGCATAAAATCTCAATCTGTCCACAAGAAAGCAAGCAAGCAAACACAATAGTGAGGAGATAAGTCTCGAGCAGGCTCGACTAAAAAACAAATAAACGTTATGCTACAACACACTATTATAGTTCTCTGCTAAATTTCACGGCCAACATCAACCGTATTCTAGTATTCCATACAAAATGTTACAATTTAAATTTACTAAATCAGATTGCACCCTTTCAACGTCTGATCACAAATAAAACAACTTACCCACACGTTGAACTTGACATTTTTATATGTAACAGTTTCAACATTAAATCCGACAGTTGGTATGGTAGTAACAGACTGACCTAGCTTCAATTTGTACAATACGGCTGTGCATCAGTTAAGGTATACATGTACATTTACAAATGTAGGTATTTGGAGCTGTGACTATCTTTGATTTTCTTTTACAAGTTAAATGAACATATTGGTAGTTGGGAGAGTATACAGTAAATGTGGACACATTGTTTTAAGGATACTAGTTTTTCCTGCAGCATCAAGCCCAAGCATCAAAATACGCATCTCCTTGTTGCCAAATATTTTCGACAAGAGCTTCCCCATTTTGGCTCATTTATTCGTCGTTTCGAACTGTAATATCGAGACCGCCTGAAATACAAAAAAAAAAAATTTAAAACAAAGTTGATAGAGAAATTCAATTTTAAAGGGGTACGACAATTGTAAAGGAACTAGAAAAATGTAATTTCCTTCTCTATAATGGCATTCAAGTGTGTGAATCTGGGACAGTCATGCTCGAAAGCATGTAATATCCGAATTCCACAACTGTAATCTTAGTTGTCATTGATAATCTGAGTGTCAATGTTTCCATAAAAGGTTTACTCTAGAGTGTTATTCCATACGTTAAATCTGATGTACATTATTGTTGACGACTTGCAAACCCATGTGAAATCTACAAACAACCTCAAAAAGACGGGTCGATCACACTTTATCCATCGGTAGATCTATTTCATTTTGGTGCACGCCGGTAGGAAATGACACTGTAACAGTCATGTTCAAATAGTCTAGATCCAAGTCTTAAGAGTCTGGTCTACATAACATGATGATAACTCAAAGCGTCAGGCTAGTTCGTGTGATAGACATGAAAGAAGCCTGGTCTGGTTAAGAGCATGCGAAAGTAAATTCTAGACTCTTGTTTACAGCAGTAGAGATGGAATCTAATCTTGATTAGATCTACTGTAGTGAAAATAGAAATCTACCGGTAGATCTACCTTCAAAACCGGCAAGGTTTACCGATGTTTCAGATCCAATAGGTGTTCGAATATGTAATCTAGCTATATATAAGTTCATATATTAACATAATCTCCCATATATACAAAACATCCACTTAAAGAGATGGATATTTTCATCGAAGTCTCGTCATGCCTCTAGACTTCCTCCCTAATCTTAATGGCGGTTGACTTATCACACCCTGTAAAGTTAACAAGAGCAGGAAAGAAATAATTCCCAAAGTACTACTTTTTAATGCATTTGACACAGATCTGTTTAGTAAAAACAAAAGCTTCTTGTATTTGGTCTCTAATTAAAACCAACTCCACGGCTCTCGTTTCCTCTTTATTTTTAATGAAACCGTTGTTTTGCCCGCGTTATTGGCTAAAAGCTACGATAAAAAAAGTCGACCAATACGTACGTATGGCGTCCATTATATGCCTGAGAAAATATTTTTAGATGTTATTGCAAAATATAAAATGTTCTTAAGTCCTCTGAAATGGGCTATCCCTATTATCACCCACCAAAGCTGTAGTTGCTAATAATGCCCCTTCCAATCTTTGACTACCAAAAGAGAGCAAAACACCTGAAACTTTAAAATCCATCCATATTATCATCCAATCAATGGATAGCATCTGAGAGTTAAAAAAGTATTAGTAAAACAACTGTTTTTGCCTTTACCAAGAAAAATAACAAAATTTAACTGAAATTGAAAATGGTTTATTTCAAATCTTGACAAAGCAATTGGACATTCAAAGAACAACAGGCTAGCACCCCAAATTACCACATTTACTTTATTTAGTAAAATGTAACTATCAAATCAGAGTGGTGCCCCACTCTAAACAGGTTAACCAATCACACCAGTGGTGTAAATTCACAGTTATCTCCAATTCCTGTACAATTTAACAGCAATCTCTTATATTTGATGCTCCCACTAAATATTAATGAGTGTGTCTAATCCTGGTCAATGTGCCAATAATCCTGGACAATCTTACTGGCATGGTTAGTTTAAAATTTCATTCATCCACAAATTGTACTCAAATATGGCCACATTGTACAGGAATGGCCAAAAATTTCTATTTTAGTGTACACAAGCATTCAGAATTTTCAAAGTGTTTCATTTCAAGTTTAACTGGATTTCTTTACAAGATTTCAACCCAAAACAAGGTAAGGATGCTATTAAGCTTCATTTGGAGGAAAATGAAAAAGAGGCTTAAAAGCGATACTTTTTAAAAATAGAAACTCCATAGAAATAAAAATGTCGTAAGTGTCAAGGATTACGAGCGTATTGTACCTGATATGATAAAACTTGTCGATCTACTCGTACTCATCCTATCAATGTTCTCTGCGGAATGTCTCAAACGGCACCGAAATAACATGGGGAAAGTCGAGACAGTGCCCGACTTGCACAAATTGTAAATCACAACGCAACAATAGTGAAAAAGCTGAGCGTGACGTATATTCATCAACTATTTATGCTACCATGAACCAGCTAAGTCATATTTCTCGGATTATTAGGGCGTATGAATATATCGAGGGCGGGAAAACTCGCATTTTCTCACGAGATTTACGAAATAACCCAAGACCATTGGGGGGGGGGGGGGGGGGAGGGGGGGGGGGG
>JBCAUG010701533.1:0-13501 GCA_038406175.1 Haplosyllis leylae
ATAATATTAAGGCGAGGGGCCGATGCTATGTAAAAGCCATAGAAGTTGAACATTTATCGAAACAAATATAAATTTTATACTTCCAAAGAATAAATATAATATATAATTAAATCACAACAGCTCTGCATAAAGCCCATGGGCTTCTTTTTACGAATAATATATATTGTTCCCAATCTGGCGACAATTATGGTGGTTGTTAAGAACTGGATTGATAAATAAATTTGTCATCTCGAGGATGAAGCGAGTCGTACTGATCTGCAACATTTGACAGATTTTTGTAATAATTTTTAAATAACTCTGTTGTGACGCCATGCAATTTACTCGTTACAGTTAAAAGTACATTATAAAACTTCAACTATTCCGGCACATTCTTCATTCCAAGTTTTTCAGGCTAACACAAACTATTTTAGTCTTGGGATTTTGTAACAAATCCACATAACTATTGAAACGTTATGAATGTTGCATATTTCTACAAAATATTAATGACCCTTATTGATTTCATCATATTATTTGTTTCATTGTGGAAATATTTTTATGTTTAGAATAATTACTAGAACTTACTGTAACTGCCATTCATAATAACATAATGGATGATCCAGTTGTCCAATTCTTAATGTTTTTTGGATTGGTGTTTCTCCCTGTATTGTGAAAAGTAATGCATGAACCCAAGTTTTACGTTGCAAAATTAATTAAATCTTTTTTAACTTTTGGAATTTAATAACGATCAGTTTTACAGTGAACGGGTCCAGAAATCATGGGACAAGCTATCGCGGCACTTCATGTATGAATTCCTACAATCGAGATTAGACAAATTACCTGATTGTTTCTTTGTCTTACTTTGGCTCCATAACTTAACAACATCTTCACAATATTCGTGTTTGGACCAATAAACAAAGTGGAAGGTATGTATGAAGAATTGCCAAGTCTGTGGGGATCAGCAGTAAGCGAGCCACAAGCGACGTGCAGTGCGGTATTACCTGTGATTGGCGCAATTAATGAAAAAGCCTAAAAAAATTCCAATTTTCTTTTCAGTGCCATGATGACAAAGTGACAAAGACTTGGTTTCCCATTCCATGTGATGACACAACATATGAAACTTCGCTGTTTTCGAAAGGCATTTCAGTTTTCCTATGTAAATGTTTGCACTGAATTCGCTGACAAAAATAATATCATTTTAAAAAGGATTGCTGTATTCAAATTTGTTATCTCTTGTTTGAGAAACCTGGATGCTACCACAGTACCGCAAAGACGCAGGTAACAGAGAGGATCTTTAAATAAACCCCAATTCATGCTCGGTCTATTGCAGCTAGTTAATTGTAATAATATTCGAGGCCAAGAGTTCAAGTTGAAAATCATAATTGTATTTAGGCTGCTATACTTTACTGAATATCTTTAAGATCTTTACATTGGCATTACCTGCCGAATTGCTAACGTGTACATCAGCTCCTCTTAAAAGTATTTCATCCACCACGGAACTGCGGTGCTCCCGCGAAGCCTGAATCAAAGCTGTATTACACAGATAGGGTTCCAACAGTTCGTGTACAAGAATGTTTTCTTCTGCAGCATGCTTTAGTAAATCATTTAAAAATCGGCATCTGAATGAAAAAAAACACGATTTCACTCACTGTATGACACACAACGGATTAACCAGTATTTTATAATTGTTTAAAATGTATTATATTCCTACTCAAGACCTTATTGTCCGGAAAAATTACTTGCCTGTATTCAGATGCATCCATTGGATTACCTTGACTAATGCACTTCAGAATGTCTTCTGTCATCTCCATTGAGTCCATGGATTCCAGTTCCCTCTTGATGACCCTAGGTATGTCCTCTACTTCAGACCTGACATTCATATCAGCTGAGTGTCGCAGAAGTAGTTTTACTGCATCTGTTTTTCCCGCTCTACTTGCCACAATCAATGGAGTGGAACCATTCCCATCTCTGCCATTAACTTGACCGTTATGGGCCGAAATGAGTCTTTCCAATACGGAAGTCGATGACTGGGCGGCCACAGACATTGGAGTCACCAGCATTCCAGGGATAGAGCTGTTGACATCTTGCTGATATGCGACTAAGCACCTTTCGACATCGCTCACATTGCCATTTCGTATTGCAAAGTACACAGGTGTTACTTCATCTACTGATCTAAAAGAAACGAAAACATCCCAATAGGAGAAAAATGGGAATTACCCCTGAACCAATCAGCGATATGCCGCTATTCACTAAATCTGCAAAGGTGTGAAACGAGGAATCCAATTGGCCTGTTTGCACGTGATTTCGGCCTCTTAATTCAAAAGAAATCTCCTAATGTCATTTTCAAAACATCAAATACTGTTTCGCAGTACAGAATTAAATCTTCCTATTGAAGTTACCCCTGAACCAATTCCCATGCAGCTCTCATTTCTCCTTTTTTACTTATCTGAATCCACTGTTCCTTTTCTGTACCTGTAACATTTAATTGTGTATCGACAATAGAATATCTCTATTCAATATCGAGTCAGTGTTTGTTTTAATAATCGGATGGCTCGTGTTTTCACATGGAACATTGATTCGTTCAGATCTGGAAATTAACTACCCTGAGGTGGGCAATTTTAGTTTTAAAGTCTGGAAGAAACCCCCATAATCGTTAAGAAATTGTGTTGGATACACGTCTTGTGGGACATTTTGCGATTGTTCCATTTAGATCTACTTTTATTATTATGAAGAGTTATTTAATTTTAACAACCAGTTTCAAGGTGGTACTGATTTGTCAATTTACGAAAAACTCGGGATTTTTTTCCAAACAGTCATGTTTTCCGTCTTTGTTTTTAAATCTTGCTAAATTAAATGAATATTAGAATAAATCAACTAATTGCATGTGGACAGTGCAACTGACTGTGCATGAATACTTGAGTCAACTGTGTACGAAAGCGTCGCTATCCACAGAGACTCCACTATCTATGTCTGACTCAACTAATTAGTCAAATTTACTAAATTTTATAACCAAATTAGGAAAAACGCGAATGAGTGTAACAGCATTTTCATACGGGAAAACATTTGTTAGATGTCCAGGTCGTGATTGCAGGTTTTAACATCACTTTCTATCGGAAAAAAAACTGTAAACCTGTGAAGTAACGTGTCATAGAAATAATTTTTTTGCCTGTAAAGTATGGTTTCCTCGGCTTCAATAGTAGATCTACGTCTTGTGCCAATAGTTGAAGAACCGCTGCGGTACATGAGCTTCCGAATGGATGTGTAGTTTCCCATCACGAATTTCTCGCCTGTACATTGATTCATAACGACGAAATTTAGGTTTTCTGTATGTATTTCTGTCAGATCTGGTAGAAGTGAATTTCTACTTCTTACTATTACAGATATTACTCATTTAATAAAGAATACATGTTCTTGCAGGGGTCAGAAATCTGAAATAATCCTTACCTGTAAAATTTTAATTGTAATAATTCTTAAAAATTTAATTTTATTTCGGTCAGACAACACATCTGTCAGATTTCCTTATCGGGAAAAACCCGACTGCTGTTTCACCATCTCAAATTTTCTGCTATATTCTTTCATTTATTGTCTGGACTGGAAAAAAGACTTCCGAATGCGACACTCACTGCTAGGCAAAATTTTAAGTGCGATCACTCAATTGTGACCAGATTTGTTGAAACAATTTGTTGCCAGTATTTGAATCCACCACAATGTAACAATATTCCAAAGATTTAGAGATACACAATATCTCTCGACCCAACATTTGTATTGGGGGAAGCCACAACAAACACTGTGAATATGACGTTTGAAAGGATTCCCCAATTATTGATTGAAATCTTGCCAAAAAGAAGTAGACCTTTTCATTAGTCCTTATTTGGTAGCAGATTCAGATAGGCCAATGGAGTCATGGTTCAAGTCCTGTTAAAATAGAAGTAAAAAGGAGTGACTGTATCGATATTGTTTCTTGCTCGCTACTAATATGTTTGTCTAAAAACGTATCCAAGACTAGAGACAGGTGCGGATCCAACGGAGCTCTGGGCCAGGACTGGTTTCCTCATGTTTCGAAGTCAAAAATTGATCGTTAGGGAGCCTATTTAATTTTTCCCCAAAACTGGCTGCCTCACTTCACTTAGCGTATACTTTCTTAACCACATGCTAACTATAGGTGAAATGTTTTAGCTTTGATGCTAACTAAATATCAAGACCTCAACTGTTTTAACCATACCTTATGATTTTTTATTTGGCACAAACTGAGACAACTTGGGTGATGCTCCACACAAATTAGATAGAAATTACTCTACCTTGGTTTGGCTACCGTTTGTTATCCTTTTCATTGGAAATATTTATGATTAGCAGATCCAATTAATTTAATGATACAACATGTACAACACACTACTGGAAGAGAGTCCATTTATGACTGTTTTCGATGGTGTCAATTAATTCTCACTGGGTTTTACAAGGGTGGTCTATGAGAAAATATATTTAGAAGCATAAATAAGTAACCAATATATTTATCTCAAAAATAATACTGAACTATAATATTTTATATTAAGGAAAGTGGTTTGGCTGTCCCTAATATAAAATACAATAGTTCAATATTATTTTTGAGACAAATGTATTGGTAACTTATTTATGCTTCCAATCATATTTTCTCATAAACCACTATTGTAAACCCAGTCAGAATTGACTGAATGTATCAAAAACAGTCAGAATTGGATGTTCTTCCTTTCAGAGTGTACAATAATGACTTTTACTTACATATTTTGAAATGATAATTTTCCTTTGACCACTCTGAATAAAGTTATGAAAAATCGCTGGGATTTTTGAGAAGATCAGAAAATACATTATGACTTTCTCAATAGATGTCTATGGAAAAGTAGTTTTAGAAGCATAAATAAATAAAGAATACATTGGAACTAAGAATAATATTGTACAATTAGATCTATATTTTTCAAAAGTATCCTTCGATTTGTCCCTCTCAAATCCCAGACCGATCGGTTGGAGACCTAACAATTAATTTTCATTATTAGGCAAATTTTATTTTGCAAATTCAGATAATAAGAACTATGTCATTGTTTATTAAGACGTTGCATGTATAAATAGTTATTGTGGACTGTGGTCTCGCTGTTACCAGATTGGTAACAGATACATCTAGAGCTACACATGTTGTCACCGCAACGGATCTTTCTAATTTGTCAGACGTTACCAACACGATAAAAACAGAACAGACGTTTAAAATCGATCAATGTTTGGCAAATTTCCACGAGACAATGTTCTGGCTCGTTCAAGTAAATGTCGAAATACTTCAATGTAACGGAGATTGGAAAATAAATTCGAAATCATGTGCAAAACCTTAAGTCTGCAGTGATAAAATAAATACAATTGATAAATATCTTTGCGGGCTACATATCGATGACATGTGACAATAAAAGTAAATTTCAAGCAATTGCGAGACCAGTAAATAGCTTGATTTTTGGGCGTCATATTCGATTGCGAAGTTTGAACCTAACGGACATAATTTAAAAATCAAATAGACTCTACAAATCCCTACATAATTTTGAAATACATTGCATGCCGTGGTTACCGGACACTGGGCTACCAAATGCTGACAGGCGTTGGGCAAAGGGTGTACAGTTAACAAAGTGATTCTCCGTTTTGTGACGAGGTTAAACAACTGTCATCAAATGTAATAATCCAGGGTGAAATATAAATCACTACACTGTTTTGTGTTGACCCAAAAGTTACAGCACCATCATTCCTGGTAACCCCCTCTTCGTCATTCACCCTGCGAGAACTTGAGTAAATTCTGCTATTTTCCAGAATGTCAGCAAGACTGTCTGTGAGACATTTCTTTGTATATTTCAAATTGTACAGGAAATACCGAAATATTTAAAGATAATTTATTGGTACATGATTTTAAAGGATACTTGCCAAATAACCTGCTGGAGACAAGTTTCCCTCCGAGAATAAACTTCCCGATAGCAAAGACATCCACTGAGGAATCAAAATGGAACAAATTTATCAACCCTTCAATACTCTTGTTTCACCTATTTCTCTAAATCTGTGTTCTGTATGATCCGAGCTACATGGAAACATTTCAAGATTGTGTTTTTGAGGAGTGGATAGTCAAAGCTTAAAGGTTATATTTTTTTCTTTACTTTTTAAAAACATGTTAGAAATAAAAAAAAGTTAAAAAGTCTCCACTTAGGACAGATATGTCAATACTAGCATCTATTAGCACCAAGAAATCAATCGCGATGATGTTTGTTCTACACAGTTTCAGGTGTCTTTGCCTACACATCTACACTGAAACTAAATCAAAACATTTAGTCAGAATTTACTTATATTTCAGCAAAGGGAAGAATTAACTGAATTTTCTGCAGGGTGTTTGAAACTATATAATCACAAATCACCATGAGCAGATTACGTATTGTCAGGAAGTCGTCGAGACAGAAACAGAACAACTAGTGGTACGGATACTCCACTGAAATTTTCCTATGTGGTAAGTAGACCTACGGTACTTCACCATTATTTGAATACTTGTGTTATCGACACGCACGAAATATTTGTGTCACTTGATGTTACTTGATACTGGAAATACACTGATATTCTGATCAAATCACTTTTGATTACTGCATTGATCTCCAAGAGACGGTCAGTCTTGGCTTCTATTCCTCTGAACTAACTTGTCAGAAAATTGTGTTTCCGGTAATTTTTTTATTATTATTGGACATTGAACTTTCAAGGAACTTGCCAGTCACCTTTTCGTTGTGAAATAAAGCTAAACTACTGCCGATTTGCGTACAAACTTTTTATTTACCGTATGTTCATACAATCAAGTGACTTTTCTGTATGAGACGACTTGTTGACTTGACACCGCAACGCACGGAGGAGCACAAAACCATATTTGTTCAACCAAAATAAGTACATTTCACGTTTTGCATTCAACTTATTTTTCAGTACCAGTGCGACTGTGGAGAGGGTATTCACAAAAAAAAACTTGTATCAAATTAGTAAGGGACATTTTATGGCCTTTTGGATCAAAAAGATCACTTCACAAATAATATAGTTAATAATATATTTGTTACTTGAAATTGATTATATTTCCCGTGTACATAGCTGATCAAATAGATAGTTACGGTACTTTTATTTTGCTCCAGGCAGCGCACAACATTTTATCCCAGACCACACGTGTGACGGTAGCGGGACAGTAATTCAAGATCACTTCGCGCTTTGACCCACATTTTGAATGGAATAAACCTGGGTAATGTAAAAAGCAAACATGTATATGTAAATTGTACAGCACGCTGTCTGACAAATAGACCAGGTGTATGTGAAAGTAAAGGCCTATTTTTAAATGTGAATTTCTCGCTTTATGCAGGAATTTTACATTACGGAATGATACACGCCAAAATGGACAGATACACAAATAGTATACTGGCGCTGTTGCTGTTAATTATGCCTGTTATAGCAGACGAGGAGTGGATAGGTGAGTTGCTTTTAAACTTTCTCACGGACAATGAAACAATAACGTACGTATACATACCATATCACCAAATTGTCCATCAACCGAATTCCGAATTTCTATCTCACACAGTCTTCTTAATTTCAATTAAATTCCAGACCATGACGCGGATTCATATGATTCGCCCGAAACGCCTAAAATGTGGATGATACAGCGAGAATATAATTTTTGCTGCCTGTCCGCATTATCAAGGATACGCGATTAAGTAAATCTAAGGGCATGTCAAGGCAGAACTGTGAACTAGTTGTACTGCTGTCCTCCAAAGTCTCGAAAATCAAGTTTTTTCGATAGCTTTGGTTCATTCCGTTCTCATCTTTAAATTACATGATGGTATTTTTTACGTTTTTGTCAGAGAGGTTAGATTACTTGAATCAGAGGACGAAAAGACAAGCTGTATCAGGAGATCAGAATATGACATTTGGCCCTATAAAGGGATATCCAATGCGAGCAGTTACCATAATGGTCAGTGAAAACAACTATTTATATTTAGTATTTAGTTTAGTCAATAACGACTGAAAACAAGTTTTTGCATCTAATGGGGGCCGCCTGGGTCCAATTTCTTTCATTTCCATGCAGGCTTCTAGGAAAATATGGTCAAATAATAGGTTGGCACCCCGACCTTGTGGATTGGTGTCCCCACCCGGTCTGGGAAATCCTAGATCCGCCAATGTTTTGTTATTAGAAACCAAACATATTTCTCTTCTTTTTTTTCATTTCAAATTAGTATACTATGCACAGTAACAAGTACACTTTTGCGTAAAGATCCATCTACATTTCAAACTTAGCATGCGTACGATTGATCACAAGAACACGTTTAAATTTCCCTTCATATCTTTCTACGACTTTCACAAGTAACTGTTTTTCTGCTTCTTTTTCTTAATTCAATCACCTTTCATTCGCAGCATGAGCCTTTCACCTATTGGGACGGAAAGCAGTTTTACGGACTTGTTCCAGATCTGTTCCGGATCATCGCACATAGGGAAAACATACGCTTTACTATGTACGAGGTAGGAGTTTCAGTGTAATACAAATAAGAAAAAAAACAGCCAGAAGTTATGAGTACAAGGTGAACTTGTCTCAGTCTCAATAATTTACATGTAAGTGTACTTCATTTGTAGGTGAAAGATGGCAAGTTTGGTTATAAGATTTCTGATGAGAAATGGTCAGGAATGATAGGAGATGTACTTGACCGACAAAAGGTTTTTTCATTTTTTTACTTTCATTTCTTTGAAATGCAAGTGTAGGACGATATCGCGGAAAGAAAATGAATTAAATATATCAAAATTCTAACTTCACACAAATATTGAAATATCTCCATGTGGCTCGGATGTCCAACTAAAATAATCAAAAAATGTATGATCGAATTGAGCCTGTACAACAAAATATAAATTAAAGTTTTTGGTTAATATATCTCAGTTCTTCTGATTTGGGATTTCGGCGCATTTTACAAAAAAGTTGGGTTGGTACGACATTGTCAGATTTTCCCTTTGAATTCTGTGTCCTTTTTTATCACTTGGTCAGGGTAAACCAATGGAGAAAACACCTCGAATACATACATCAACTGTTGGTAGTTCACATGATAAATTGTGATTAATAGCGGAAATATATGATTGTTCTTAGGAGGGAGAAGGAAAAACCGAAGAGGAAATGAGAGACAGTAAAGTTGGTGCTGATATCGTTGGGGCAGCGTTAACAATGACATCTTTAAGAGAACTACACATCGATTTTATTAATCCATTCAAACACACAGGTACAAAGCAAAATTTTACAAATTTACTCAAGAATTTACAAACCAATGTGCAACTGAACGATTTCTCATGCCGAATGTTTTGAAGTCTATTATTTTTAATAATGAGGAAAAATCTTGGCTCCTTTTGTGACATGTTGTTTCAATGACGACTCATTTAATTGGCCTCCCGTCATTAGCCATGCTGCCTAATGGATGATTTCCTTTTCTTTCAAATTTCTTCACAGAAGGTTATTTAAACTAACTGATGGAATGGTTTCTACACTAATATTTTGCGATTTTAAAGGAATTGTGATGACTGTCAAGAAGATTGACAAGGAAGAATTTCTACCGGTGAATTTTAAAGTGACTGATCCTCTAAGTGCCGAAGTTTGGGTTATATGTACAGCTGCAATCATTCTGGTAACAGCAATATCCTTGACAATAATACACCCATCACAAAGAATAAAATTTCTGCCATTTAATTTTTATGTTGCAATGTTCACTAAATTTACATCAGACCAATTTCAAAATTGAATTAAAGAAGTTGAACTGTTCTAATCTTAAAATTAGGTGGCTTTGGTGATGTTTGCAATCAATCAGTTGGATCCATACGAATGGAGTGGACGATACAATCTGGGAAGAGCCAGTGAGCTACACGCGGAAACGTTCAACCTGTCCGGATCACTGTGGTTCGCCTTCACCACGCTGCAGTGGCAAGGTTTCAAACTGCTTTCGCAAATCCCTTTCAAAAGGACTTTATTGCTAAAACCTTTTTTAGGAATGTGTCAAAAGAAACCAAGCACGTCTTTGCATACATTAACAACTAGAAATTTCCAAATCAATACCATTTCAAAAAAATTATGGAAATACTTTTCAGAATTTTCTCGTGCTTATGTGATCTTGAATGTCTCGGTAATTTGAGACAATTCTTCAGGCTTGCATCACTAAATTTTTTTCAAAGTATTTTTATGAAATCCATCAGCTTGTTGTTGCGCCTATCTTGTCTAAAAATGGTAATGATGTTTTTTCTCTCGTCAGGTTATGAGCGCGCACCCCGCTCCGTGGCAGGAAGAATTCTTTCAGTATTCTGGTTTACATTCATTACCATAACCCTACTCACCTACACTGCTAGTCTCGTCAACTGGCTCTTTTGGGCCAGCACAGTTCACGGCAAAGATTACACATCTTCACCCATTCCTGTAAGTTCGTTTCTCTTTTCATAGACCTCAATATATTTCAAAATTGTACGACAAAATGAAATTATATTATTATTGATACGCTTCAACCTTCATTAACATTTGATCAGATTGCCTCTTTGTACACAGGACCTTGAGCATCTCGTTATGTCTAATAAATACAAGTATGGATGTGTCAGGGGTGGATCCACATACAGATACTTAACGGAGGTACAAAATTGCTTCGTTGTTCCGTTCGGTACAGCCTATAAATACGACACCAAACACCGACAGTCCGCTCCCTAAGGCCGAGCGAAAGTGAAAGTGAAAACGAAAATCTTTATGTTTGTCGCTTATTCTTTGATTTTTTTATTGTTCCTTGATATTTTTTCGCTTTTCCTTACACACTAGCTTGCTGTGAATAGCCCCTTATCCTTCAAAAGTTCTTGCAACTTGAGCGTGAAAAGATGTATTAAGAAATAATAATAGCCATCCACGAGGAAAGTTAATCTAGCTAGGTTATTTGTGGTTTTCAGAATAAGGGAGACATTTTTGCACGAATAAAGACCTATTTTGATGGTGAAGGAAAGGACAATCTAGTGAATGGTACAAAGGAGGTTAGTTATTTGAGTTTTTCCGGAATTGCTGTTGATTTGATAAGTTTTCTTTTGATTGACATTTTTTAACATTCTTAATTTGTATGCTGATGATTTATTTTTATTTGATTTAATGTCATGCATATCTGAAGTAAAATATGCGAATTTTACAATTTAAGTGAGATAAATGATCCAATCACTGAAAGTTGTGAACTATTATGAGCCCAAATAACTCAAATCAAATCAAAAGAAGACAAAACAAATAGGGCAGATGTCACTAAAAGTCCAAAATAGGGTTATCAGTGGCCCCACAAAAAGGACCTGTCTCCTCCATTTTTTTTTCAAAACAGGACGAAATAAATGAAAGTGCAATTATGTACGAAAAACTGCTTGACAACTTGTAATCTAACAAAAGAAGTTACATTTTCACACATAAATTTTATAAGTTGTAACTAAACTTGTGATCAACTTTGAGTTATTATGTACAGGGATTTGCAAGAGTAAGAAGAGAAGACAACTATGTGTTTATTGGGGAAGAACTGTCGGCATTACATGAGATTAACCGAAGACCATGCGACATAGCAATATCAGGTACACGGACTAGCCTACATTCATTGGTTGTAAAAGGTGTCTACATCAGCCAAACCGACCCACATTTCGAGGCCAGAAATTTAGGATCTCACTGATGAATTTTAGGGGTTCTCATTAAACATAGGACGTTTTCACAAATTAGCCAAAATTGGCAATAATAACAATATTGGCATAATAACGATAACAACAATAATTACAATATGAAATAACAATATTAGTATAACAGGCCATGAAAACAGAAACAATCCATCAATAAAATGTTACTCCAGTGAGCATTGAAGCTAGGGCCTCAGTCACATGGATCTGACACTGTACTCTCTGAGCCATTGAGGTGTATGTTACTTGGGGGATCTAAAGTCTGCATATGGTCATGCTCTGTTGGTTCTAACTAAATTATCCAAGTTCAAGATTGAAGTGGTGAACAAAACACAATTTAAGGATGCACCAAGTAACACATGGCTCAGAGAGCAGAGCGTCAGATCCAAATGGCTGAGGTCCTAGGTTCAATGCTCACTAGGGTAACATTTTGTTGCTGGATTTTTTTGTTTTAAGGTAGTGAAACCTGTGATGCCAATATTGCCATTACTGCCAATTTTGTGTGTTTGTTAAAAACTCGCTTAGCTTCGTTTCAGTCGACATTCGTTTCAGCTGAAATTTTAACCTGACCAATGTCGCACACGGAACGTGTCAAGATACTTGTCAAGTGTGTCCTCTGGTAAATGCTTCACAAAGCTCTTTCATGACGCGCATCATCTGCCAATTTCACCAAATATGCTCAAAGTCATATGTGTGATGTGTTCTGTACGGCAGTCAGTCACCAACTATTATTGTGCACTCTGCAGGGAAATCTGATACACAATTGTGATATAAATCATGCAAGCCTGGTGAATTTCGAAACATGGTTTTTGCAACTTAATTAACTGTTGGCCACAAAGCATTCATGTAAGCAAAGGTCAACATTCGAGATTTCGAAAAAATAAATTCAGCAAAAAGGCAATTTCCTCCAGTGGGGATAGAACCCAGGATCCCTTTGTGATTTTACTCTGATGCTTAATCCAACTATGCACATGTGTTGCACAGAAGATATCCAAACTGAACTTTATTTCATGCACCGCCTCACTTTTTGATCATTTCTAGAATCGATTTATATTATATACAGTACGTTTAAAGCTATCAAAGATTCAGACTGATAACCAAATGTCAACTTAGCAAGGCATCAGAGTAGGTCCTAGGTTCTAAACTAAGTGCAAGGGGACGATTTTTTTGCTGAATTAATTTTGCTCTTCCCCAGCAACAATGATAAAGAAATTGCACAAAATCACATTGGTGTACAAAAACATCTTCGCAATTTTTATATAACCAATTACGAAAATTGACCACATTGATTGAAAAGCTTTATTTCGAAAAACGTCAAATTTTAGCAATGATTTGAAAGGTGAAGGCTAGTGTTGAATTATATGTCATTTATTTCAAATATATATTTGTCTCAGGGAACACATTTGCACCGCGCGCTTACGCCATGGCGTACAGAAGTAATTTAGACCAAGGCGTTGCAGATCGGCTGCACAAAGTCATCCTTCAGATGCAGGAAGAAGGAGATCTGGACGCTCTTGAGAAGAAATGGTTCGTCGACAAAGGAGAATGTTGGAATGTTAGTAGGGTATGTGTGTAATTGAAATCTATATTCTTTTTGTGATAACATTCATATTCAGTAAATGGTTTGTAAAAAAAATCAGCTACATAATATTACCTCCAGTGAGAATTAAACCCGCGTGTTCTCGATTAACCTCAGCTTGAGGATCAGTATTCAGGATGAGTTTTCTGTATTAGAAGGGACGTAATTTTGCAGCCTTTCGGTAGTCCCATTACTCTGACTTTCCTAAGTAGGTGCCTCAGCCAATTCCAGAAATAG
>JBCAUG010701644.1:0-13500 GCA_038406175.1 Haplosyllis leylae
TTGTTGACAAACGAACTATATCTCGCAGTGAAAAAACACAGTTTGTTGACAAACGAACTATATCTCGCGGCGAAAACAAACTATATTTTTACCTCATAAACGAACTATATTTTTTTCCGAAACTCATACTGTAAACTCATACTCAAACTCGTCTGTACGATATGCACACTGGCATTACTCAGCCGCCCAAATGATTTGGAATCGATTCGTCCACATTTGAGGTCAGTTACTGTTTATATTAAGAACTTAGTATATGCATGAAGCAGTGTACAGTGCGCGACGTTACAGATCTGCTAATGTCTAAGTCTTTTGTTGCAAAAATGTTCCAGGACAATTTTTGGAGCAGTACATGATGTCCAACTGGAGAAGGTCGCGTCAGATTTCGGCAGTGAGAACGACTTGAGGTCCGGCACCGGCAGCGCGATGGGGGACGTAGTGGATCGAGACGGAAAGAAATCCACCATAAAGATGGGTCGGACTGGAACTGGACCGTCGCCCATGGTGGGTCAAGACAGTGCTTCTGCCACTCCCGCACCAGCCAAGATAGACAAGCGATTGGCGCAAGTACAGGTATGACTTAGTTGATATTGCAAATGGGACATGCAATTACAGGTTTTAATGTAACAAGGAATGGGGGTTTTAAACCATGGAAGTTCTCTCCACGTGAGCTCAGCAGGTTCCTTATTACACCGCAACAATCAAAGATATTTTGATATCTATGTTGCCTGGATAATTCAGATGAATTTTATTAGACCCTAATTTTACGCGTTTAGTTGTCTTCTTTGATATTTCAGCATGTGTAAAACAAAGCTTATGGCAATGAAACACTTTTTTAAATAATGAAAAGATACATGAGACTTTTATTTCCTTATCACCTAGAAAATCATATGGTAAGGTACGAGGATGAATTTAAAAATGCATGCCCATTTAGTTTTGCATGGCGTGGTTATTTTATCAAGCCTCACCTTTATCATACATCTTTGTGTCAGTGAGTCATTGATTAGTTCATTTTAATTCTGTATTTTATATCTTGTGTACTTCAAAACTGTAGGGTAAAAGTAAAGTTACAAGTAAATGGCAGAAAGCAAAAAGAAAAATTCAGAGAAATAATTCAGAGGCTGTGAGTATTGAAGTGGTAAAACCAATGTCAAAATATACGGTAGCGCCTTTAGGATATATGAAGCACGTATGCACACTAACAACGCTATTCATCAAGCTGCCGGTTCACGGTTTCCCGGACAATCAGGGTTTAGCCTGGTATTTGGAGCCGACAGCCTGCCCTCGGGAGACCGTGCAGGCCGGCGGACGTTGGCTTTGTGAATAGCGCTGTTAAAGGCTTCAGTGGAACCCGTTTTGAACGGTCAATCGACACCCTACCTAAACTGAAGATCAATATTTTTGTGAAGCTGTTTCCTGAAAAAGATGACTTTTGTCGTTATCCCTCTGGAGAATTAGTTTTGCAACTATTTGTTTAATAAAGTGGCTTGTGAAAAGAGGTTCCACTGTATTGAATTCTTAGCACATAAGATTAGACACCCATGCATCAGAACCGGTCACCCCCATCGTCACGGTAATTGCACGACCTTTTTCCCTGTTTATAACATCAAGAGCAGATACATTATGGAGAATAACTTCATGTCTTAACTGATTAATTTAACGACAAAATCTCACATCAGAATACATCCACTCAAAAAGTTTTATGGAAGTACAGTTATATTAATCTAGTTCACAAAACGTGTACATTATGTTTTTGTTTTTGTGATACGTAACAAAGTGTCGTAAAGGTCGGAGTCGAAGACAGTTGAGCCATTTTAGTCTGAAACATTTTACTTGTTTTACACTGTTTAGCTAGGACGTGTGTTAGAAGCAACGGTAAAACATCCCGCGTGTTCTCTTTTCCTTATTTCACCTGAATTTGGATACCGAGTGTGAAGCTTTGTCTCTACTGTGGCCCGTGAATTTCCCCGAGCACAGGATCTTTTTATTTGTGGTTAGGAGATGGGGTGGGTGTCCTATGGGATGGGAGTCAGTTTTCCCTTCACTGCAGTGCTACTTATGGCTTATTTACACACACGGTGACTTTCCCAATTTTACTGTAGCTGCTGTAGCTATTTTCAGGACAAGGCCTTGTCCCCGTATTGAGATCCATCCCCGTCTCGTGTATGTAAATAAGCCAATTAATCTTCCAAGGCGAAGCACGTTGGTCACAGTTGAGGGCAAAGCTGTCGAACCATCCAGATCTAATTGTCAGTCTTTTATTTTGTGAAGAAAAGAATCTCTATAACGCCACCGAAGAGAGCCGGCGGGCTCTTCAGTAACATGGGATCTGACGCGGTAACAAACCCAGTATCTCCTGAACGCACATTAATGTTTTGTGAATATCATCAGATGATTCGTGAACAGCGTGAATTAAACAACTGTTAACATTATTTTCAACGAAGGAATATTTACGTTCGTTGTATTTCAAAATTTCCCACAGACCTTCACGAATCATCCTTCATATTCATAATTTTATTTGTTCCTTTTCCGTTTGTTTGTATTCACAGACTGTAAGTATTCATTTCTGCGCTATAAATGTTTTCTACTGGTAGAGGGACATTTTGAATTTGAGCCTTGGCTTTTTGTGCGTTTATGTAAATCTGCTATTTTTGATGCGAGTCAAAGGCTTTTTGGTTCTTATGTTACGGATTGATGTGTCTGATATAATGACTTAAGACTTGCTGGAATATTTGATTGCATCAATTCCAAAGCATCGACAAAATACTTCAATTCTAAATTTATGCTGCGGCTGGAGATAATTAATCAAAATTAATAAAATTGTAGTCCGAGGAAAAGTGTTGGAGCAGCACTGAGTATGCCAGGTCTCTTTTACAGAATCTGAACCCACACATTCAAGGTTACATATCCACACTGTTACCATCTGAAGGACTAATGGGTGAGACAGTCAAATACGATGCCGTTGCTGTGACCAGCATAGAGGGTGAACATCTCAAACTCGACAAGAAGGTAGTCACGCAAGTCTAGCAAGTTAATCGGATGTTAAAGTAGATTTTCTACAATACTAAATTATTCCGGAGCAGCAAAGAAAAAAATCAAAATTATTTAGCATGAAGCGAATGACGCTAAAGGTAATATAATTTGTTTGAGAACAGGCTCCAAATTCCTTGGTTTGTTTGCAGATTAGTCTCCAGGACGGAGTGGAGGTTTGGTTGAATAAGCTTCGAGATTCCGTCTGCGCAACGTTGCGCGAATTGCTGCTGCAAGCATTGCACGACGTAAATGCGGGCGTCCCTGTCGAAGATTGGCCAATCAAGGTAACACTAAACGTAACAATTATGCATTTAAAAAAAGATGTCAAAAAGTTTCGTGCAAAATCAGGATCTCAAAACTACGTATTTACTTATCTTTGAAAAAATATGTAAATGTGGTGTTTTTTGCACCTCACTCCACTCAAAGTAAAAGTAACGGATAGTTAGGGACTATGTCACCAGTGAAATTACTTCACTCAGTTCGTTTAAAGCCCATTAACTTTAGGATTCGAAATATTCTCAATTAGAATTAAAGTACATTTTCGTAACTTTTCAAACCATAGTATCCAACCCAAATATGCAGAATGGCACTGCTTTATCTTTGGACACGGGAATGTGAACTGGGCATTAGTGATCTAAAGTATGAGAGGAAAGCTTTGGGCTACACGGCCAAGAAGTTTGGTGTAGCGGTCAGCAAGCTTCCCACGGTACTCGCTAGAGGAGCGTGGAAATCTTCGGACGAGTCGATGATGCCAGTGCACCGACTGAGAATAGAAAGCATGATCACAGTATGTATTATTTCCATTGTGACTCAAGTTGCGTGATTGCAATGATTGATGTACAGAATTTCATCTTCCTAGAGCGAAATGTTGTGCTCGAGGCTTTTTAGGGTCTGTTCAATACCCCGTGAGTGTTTTATTTTAATCGCAGTGGTCCTTTGGTTGATTCCAGTTTTTTTCATTCAGTTATGAACAATTTAAAATACTTTTGCTGCAGATGGGTCTGTTTTTGAGAGACATGGCTGACAACATAGGAAACAGGAAACTACGAGAACTGACAGATTTTGAATGGAGAAGAAATCTTAGATTTTACTTTATTGACCAAGAACACAGTATGTAAAATCAGACTTACATCTTCAATGTAACATCCGACAATATACCGTGGCATTTTAGTTGGTCAAATGATACCCAACTGTGCAGGTGAATGTGTCAGTGTCATATTTACTGGCTTTTTTGTCCTCAGATGAGAAACCTGAACCATCCTTGGCCATACTGAATCAGCAGTATTCATACGGATATGAGTTTTACGGTGCGCAGCAGCAAGTTGGACTCACACCACAAACGGACAAGTGTTTTCTGTCTATGTCACACGCTCTAGCATCAAACCGCGGAGCCATGTTGGTTGGCGGAGCCGGTGCAGGCAAAACCGAAACCGTGAAGGTATAGTATGAGTATTGAGTAGTCGTGTTAAAAAACAGACCTTGGCAATTTTGTGCACAAGAAACACAACGTTTCAAAGTTTGAAACTGATGTGGTGGAGGACTGTTTTTGTATTGTAACACCTTCGAAAGTACACACGGTTGAACATTTGTTTTGTTCGTCTTTCTTTTAGGGATTTTCACAGCAACTTGGGAGGTTTCTAGCAGTTTTCCAATGTGCTAAGGACTCTGACCCACAGGCGCTAGGTAGACTAATGCATGGGATGGCAATGGTGAGCATTATTCTACTGAAACTACTTCATGTACTCTTTAAATTTAAGGATCAAGAAACCATTCAACAACAACCTTGAGTTCACAATAGCTTGGCCCCGTAAAATGATTACTCGCTGAACCCACACAAAGAACTGCCACAGTCGATTCCAAATGTTGTGAATTCTTTGAACTCTATGGTTCAAATAATTTTGTAGGACGGTTGTTGGGGTTGTTTGGATGATATCCAAGGATTACGCAGAGAAGCTATCTCAACTTTACTGGATCACGCCCAGGCCATACTAAGCGCGCTCAAAGCCAGCAAAGATTACTGCACCATAGGAGACGGACAAGAGGTTGATGTTTTATTAATTATTATCATCAATGGGTGATCTCATGAATGAAACAGTTTAATTTAACAACAAGAAAGTCCTCCTGCGTGACCGCAAGAGGCCTACCACTCATGGCGTAGTCCTATCCGGAGGAGGGGGTTACCACCTGGCTCTGTCTGGGGGTAGGGAGGTACCCTCTGGTCCTGTCCAGAGGTGGTACCCCTGGTCCTGTCCAGGGGGAGGGGGGTACCCCTGGTCCTTTCCGGAGGTACTCCCCTCCCCCTGTTAACAGACAAACACGTGTAAAAACATTACCTTCCCGCAACCTTTGGGTGCGGGCTGTAATTACAAATTACTTCATAGGTGAATTTCTTCAAAATCTTTTGAACTCTTTTCCAGATGACAAGAATTATGTATGTCATTACCATTGTAAATTTTTCACTCATTGTTTTGTTTTCCAGGTGTCTGTTAAGAAGACATGCGCCATGTTTTTGACGTACAACCCCCAGGCGCTACCAACCTTTGAGCTTCCGCAGGACATCAAGTCTAACTTCCGCCAGGTTTCACTTGTCAGACCAGATTTCGGATTGGTTCTGAAAGCCAAATGTTCTGCACTGGGACTGAAAGCACCGTCCGTCCTGTCACTCAGACTGAGACTTGTTGTCGAGTTGACCAAGGATCAATTGTGAGTTCTTAATTGCTTATATCAGGAGAGTCGACTTATTGTTTAAATCGCTCCTTTGAGTTGATTTTTTTTAGCTTTTTAGGTCTACAGTCTTTATTCACACTGGCTATTTGCCTTAATGTGATCTCTGTTGTGATTTGGTGTGAATTGTACAAAAATGCATTGCCTTAATGTGATCTCTGTTGTGATTTGGTGTACATTGTACAAAAATGCATTGAACTCATTCGTTTGCAGCATCAGTCTTTATTCTCAGACACAGATGCTAAATTAATTTTTGGAAGGTGTGCTTCTATTTCGACACAACCACTACGAAATATTTTGTCCGAAGTAGATCAAATTGCTGAAATTGATATTTTACTCCCCAGGAAAAACAAACAAAAACAATTGAAGTGAAAGGTTTATTTTCAAACATAACACCTAAAATTGACAAAGCAAAATACATATTTGCTAGCACAAGGAATGAAACTGCATCCAGCTTGTATTAAAAGCAGTACAGGGACTATGCCCAAATGAGGTTAATTGCCTCATAGACCCAGGTTAACCAAACATTGTCTCGCTAAGGAGTACCTTTTATTGACCCAGACAGTCAATTTTGCGCAACCACTATGCCACAATGAGGATACGTAGTATCCTCAACTCCCAAGCGAAATTGATGTATAAACAGGTGGAAATAAGTAGTTTGTAACAAGTAAAATACAGCATGTGTATAAAATTGCAAAATTAACAAATATTCAGATAGTAATAATTAAATAACCATCGGTAATACGTAGATAATGAAAATAACAACGACATAAATGATAACATGTGCGGATTAACAATGGTGCAATTACAAAACAGACTACATGGTAAGCATTAGATATGCTAGTTACTAAAAATTATACTACAGAAGTTTATCCTACAGAGGTTTGGGTAAATGGAAAGGTTTGCCGCGACTGGTGAAATCTTTGGTTTTCTTGAATAAAATGGGGAAGATGTCTTTGTCTTTACCCCAGGCATGTCATCTCTTTGGGGGTTGTCACTTCTGGATTTCTGATTGCTGATGTGTAGCCCCATTCTTAAAGGCAGTTGTTGATTGCCTTGAAGTGCCAGTAGGTTGTTGTAGTTGTTTGAAGGCCTGCCTGATACGGAACTCCAAATTTTTTGCTACATTAAAAGCGACTGTTGCGTCTATACCACGCCAGTAAGCACTGAAACCATCATATGTGATGATGTTATTGACAACCAGGCTATCATCATTGAAATTCCAATTTTCTCTAATTTTGATCATGCGCATGTTGTTGTATATTTTGACTACTGTGTCCAAACATAGGTTAAATTTGTCTCTCATAGAATAATCGGTGTCTGAGAAATTTCTGTGATTGGGTGCAGCGAGCCAGTAAACCATGGGCATGTCAGTGGCTTTGGCTTTCTCTGGTAGTTGTTTGTAGCGTAATTGAAGGGCAGAGTCAAATTCTGCCGCCAACCATTCGATCGAGGTACCATAAAGTGTCGCACACCGTACCCTTTGTAGTCGATGAAATCTATCAGATCAGCATCCATGATGACTACAATATACTCTGGCAGAGTTGTATTGTTATTCAGTGCTGTGACCAGTGTGTTTTGCATTCTCGACAGGAAATTCGTATTGTTGGATGCAAATCGGCTGTTGCAGAATGAGATTACTTCGAACATTTGCTTCAACTTCAGACGCTCTGAGGACACCTTCTTGAAGTGTGTTCTGTACGATGTTGCCACAAAATTGTCACCGAGCACCCATATTTTCTTCAATCCAGGCACATCACTCTCTTATATACTTGTAAACGATGTTACTTCGCCACCGACCAAGACGGCGAATTTCCTCAATTTTGTAATGATATGTCACCAGATCTGTTGTTCGCCCAATTCTCAGACTATGTATTCCATAATTGTCACTATCAAGTCCGAGGCGACTTAATAAGAGTTTGAGAACAGATCTGAGTTGAAATTGAGTGACCGGGGTTCCATCTCTGTAAACAAAAAGTGGATCCGAATCCAGGTCGAACTGCTCTCTTGCCGCAATAAAATCTGTGATCAGTTGAAATGGGCAGAAATTACGTTGTCTGTAACTACCCGTGTGTTCGGCATGATTCACGACAATTTTAATTTTTTGTGGTCTGTCACCCGTGTCATGTGTTTTAGAAGACAGCAATACTACTAAAACTTTTTCTTTATTTTCAGCTATATGGATATTGCAGGCTTTGAGCACATGAGGACTTAATACTAATTCGCTAATCCTCATAAGTCCATAATAACCCAACGCAAAAATTGCTTTATAAAGCTTTTCCAAGTAGTTTTGCTGATCAAAAACACGTTCTATTTCAAAAAGAATTAGTTCGAGAAGCCCACATTGGATTGGTAATCTGGTGACAACACAGTCATTAATAAGTCTACAGGACTTTGTGAGGGAACTGAGCAAAATCTTTTTATCGTCCCATGGATATCCGTCGTCTACTAAAGTTTTCTTGATTGCAGACACATATGACTTGATTGTGGTAGATTGCAACCCTCTCTGGATGAGGTGTCCCACAAACAAAGTTGTTCTGTCCTCCCAGCATTTTGGTCTCTTGTCTAATCTAATCACAAAATTGTTAAATTGATGCCATATTCTAAGATACGTTTTTGCAGTAGACGATCTGGTTTGTTTGCATAGCAATTTATCTACAATCAATTGCATGCCCCTGGTTGAAATCTTGGACGAAGTCGATGATGATCCTGCAGAACTGCTCCTAGATTTTGCCTTATGTCTACCTGAAATTAAGAATTGAAGATACTCAATAATTAAATTGCACTCCAAATTTTTGTACAGGCCACAATAAAGTAGGGATGATAGTTGGCTTTCTGTCCATAAATTTTCCGCCTAGTTTTCTAAATCTCTGGAATTGTAGCCTAGATAATGCATCAGCTTTTCTGTTATCAGTAGTTCTGACATAGACTACTTCTAGAACAACATTTTGTATCATGCATTCTAATGCTATGAGTCTTAACAGTATCATACTGTTCTTACAGTGTCCGTGCATATTGTTTACCATGTTTTTTACTGCTTCATTATCACAGTGTAAACAAAGTTTCATATTTTTGAAGTTTTTCACCCAAAGCAGAATTCCCACTGTTAAAGCATATAGCTCAAGTATTCGATACTTGGGTTATGCATCCTCATGAAATTCGAATCCTATTGACCAAATGTCCAGTGAGGACCACAATAAACACCAAATCCACCATTTGTGATGCTTCCTGATGCGTCGGAATACATATCTATGTCTACAGAAGTCAGTCTCTCTAATCCTATGAAAGGTCAACAAAAGACTTGTGGGTGAGCTAAAAATTTAGCCCAAACTTCCATATCCAACCTGTTCTCTTCCGTAATTCTCACATGATGATGCTGTTTGAGTTTCGAGTTACCACTGATTGTTGCATACATTCTGCTCAGGAATACTCGTCCTGGTATTACGCATCTGCATAGGAAGTTCAGTGTACGACAAAACTTCTGAATTTGCAGTACAGTAGCTTTCTTGTTATTTCTATTCAGGAAATAACTGACCTGATTTATAGCTTTGATTATTTTCTCTGTTGGTATGCAAATTACTTGATTTTCAGTGTCTATTAGCAAACCAAGAAATACCATGATCATTGCACCCCAAAAAGTCTTTTCTACTGAGACCGGAAATTGGATATAGCTGCAGATTTCCAGAAATGTATTTACCTGACTGTCACACCAGGTTTTGTAGAGAGCCACAAAAAGGTTGTCATCAAGGTAGTTCACCAGAGGTTCCTTAGTTCTGAATTTAACCAGGTAAGCTATACTGTCTGAAATATCCTGGAAGATCTTGCAACTTATTGAACTGCCAAAGGGTAGACATTTGTCCACAAACCAATAAATCTTACCCGTGATAGGATGTTGCACTTTCATAATTAAATAGTTCCAGCAGGAACTATTTAAAGGAACATTTCTGAATGCCCTGGCCATGTCCAACTTTGCAATAGAGCAGGCTTTACCTGCTCTTATACAGAGATCAATTGCATAGTTGAAATCTGGATACTTCATGGTGCACTTTTCTTGTGGAATGTGGTAGTTAATGGATCCCCCAGTCTTCGGATAGGACAGATGGAATATTAATCTAGTTTTGGTACCTTTATCTTTAGGTACCAAACCAATTGGAGATTGGACGAAATACTCGAATAGCGGTTTCTCAAAAGGTCCAGCAAATCTCTTGTCTCTGACCTCTGTCATCACTTTATTCCATAACTCCACCTTACTGCCAACAGTCAACTTCAAATTTGGTGAAATTTTCTTGACGTACTTGGGCCCCTCATAACATATATCAAATCCATATCTGAAGCCATTGACCAAGTATTCACACTTTTTCTTGTTGAAATGTCCTTGTATTAACAAATATTCATATTTATCCACGTCCACTGGGGTCACAATATTGTTAAGATCTAGATTGACGTAATCGAGTACTTCTAAAATTCAGACAGTATTTAATATAAACAGTGTTTATTTAATATATCTAACAATTTCATTAATCATTATGTCCATTCAAACCATAAAGGCGAATTTGATATATCACTGTTGGGTTTTTGTATTTTCTCCTTTTGCATTACTGCCTTTCTTTCCCTGATGTTGATCTCTTTTCTCCAATTTTAAACAATTCACAACAGGGTGGTTACCATCACAATAGCTACATCTCTCGACAAATTTACACTTGTTCCAGAACCTGCATTTAACTCCTTTGTTATAATTCCAACAATATTCACTTTTCTTTTTCAGTGTTTGTCCCAAAATGGCCTTAGCAAAACCAGAAGCACTGTGTGTATTAGCAAAATTCCCATTTTTAAACTGTGTTGTTTTTGCCGGTAGCGGTTCTCATAGAGAGATTCCACATATGCCCATATGTGACAGCCCAACTACGTCCCGGGTTGAATTGCATTAGCTGTCTGAATATAATATCATAGCTATATACATTAGACCAAACAAATGCTGATGCTGCAGTGTTTATCACAGAAATATATTGCCAGATCTCTCTGGCCCTAGTTTGCACCACAGTAAATAGTTGCATAAAGCCTGAAAGCTTGTTCCCATTTTCTAAATGAGTTAATTCTACTCTGTTTCTTAGCAGGTACTAAGTAAGTGGCACCCTGCTCATATACCCATTCGAGCCTATCACAGTCATTACCCCCATAGTCACCAGTAACTCTGTCTTTGGGTAAAAGTTTATCCAATTCCACAAATTCCCCCTTCTCAATTTTTGTTTTAAGTCCAGGATCCACATGACATATGAGGTGAAAGAAATTGTCATCAGTCACTCCGGAACAATCAGAATTCAAAATTCCACTGATTTGTTGTCTGTTGAAGCTGGGTTGACCCCCATTCCTTTCTCTTAACAAATCATTATCAATGTTACCTAGATTGCTGTGGGCTTTCGGACTATCAGTCATAACATCAGGGTGTTCTTGCAGTATTCTTTAAATATTAACTAGATTACCATTCATACCTGGTGTGTTTTCGACCGCTGCTTTAAATTTCTCTGCCTGGATTATAGCTCGATCCGTCTTCTCTCTAGCTTCGTCACGTCCAGGTACTCTTACTGTCAACCACACTGCAGCCTCCGGTTCAGTCATCTCCAAAGTTGATTTGTCCAATTCACTTCTGATGGCATCTACAAAATTAGAAATTTTGTTAAATAGCTCTTGTGATTGTCGCTCTTGTTGAGTCCCACTCGTTGGACTAGAAACATTATGTTGCAAGTTCACCGTTGCAATATTCTGGAAACCTGATGTAACATTATTATGTCCTGGACTAATTACTGCCTTGTCAATCTGTGTTCTTCTAGTTAGTGCTGGGGCATAAATGGTAGTATCTGATGGCGATTTGACAGCTTTACTGTTTATCGCCCTGCTATTATCTACATTCAATTTACCTGGAGAAGTATTTGTTACAAGCCTTGAAGAACTACATTCCCCAGACTTTGTAGCTTGTTGGATACGTTCGTCAATCATCTTGTTAAACAGCTCTCTTAAGCACGGATTCTGTAACAATTTTTCACCCTCACTCATAGAATTGCTGGTGACACCTAATCCTAGGTTGTCATCTCCTGTCAATCCGTTCCTTCCTGAAACATCAATATCGATCTCTTTGTCAATACCGGTTTCATCATCAGACAAGTCATAGTCAAGATCTTCATCAGCCACATCCACCATTATGTCGATTCCATCCCCTAAAATCATATCACTCTGTAAGTTGTCAGATTGTTC
This sequence comes from Haplosyllis leylae, assembly GCA_038406175.1. Taxonomy (NCBI): domain Eukaryota; kingdom Metazoa; phylum Annelida; class Polychaeta; order Phyllodocida; family Syllidae; genus Haplosyllis; species Haplosyllis leylae. The sequence goes on from JBCAUG010701644.1 coordinate 12,004, forward strand.
GACAAACCTTCTATCAGATATAAGTCTATTAGGTGTGTGCTGAGTTGGGGTTGTAATAGTTACATTTCTTTCAAGGACTTCCTTTCCATCGGAATTTTGATGTTTTTCTTTCGATTTAGATCTTGACCTAGATCTAGGTTTACGGTTTGAAATGTCTCCTTGACAGTCCAAACCGTGAATTAATTGTTCTGGCAGTTCAAACTCTTGTTGAACATTATTAACTTGCGCTGAAGCATTATTTGTGAAGGAGATTTCATTTAAACTCCTTCTAACTCTTTTGTTGCTACAGCTACTAGGTTCCCCAGTAACAGTTTCCAGCATCTTTCGATCTCTTGTCGTAGATCTAGTTCATTTTTTAACAATTTGACTTGCCGCAACTTTGCCTTTTGCGCGTTGTTTACCCACTGTCTTGGCTGGGGACTTACCCTTTCCAGCCATAATGTCTTTGTTGTGATTACTTTGATGAGATTTCAGATGAAATAATTTGTCATTCTATTTAGGTGTTATCAGTTTGAAAGATAAACAAAGAATGGCGGTTACAAGAAAATGATGTAATAAACTATGTCAATAACCTGACGTGCGGTGACGTAATCACACACCTCAACTGCTCAGCCTCATGAATGTTCTTTCTCCTGTCCGTAAAACCCATTTTATTAAGAATAAAATGATGCTTTCGATATGCGTTTCACAATTTCTGGCGAAGGCGGTCTCAACCATCAAAAGAAGGCATTAAAATCATGGCTTTCACATTGTCACTCAGAACTTTAGATATTGGCATTTACATGTTACCTTGTCCTTCATTCTAGAGCACACGATAGTCATCACGTAATAAGCGTTGCCGCTTTGACGGGAGTCTTGCAGCGAGCGAGTCAGCGTAAGCGCAGTGTTAAGGAGCAAGAAGCAGCTCGTACTATTACACCAGAGAAGAAAATGTCAGGTGGCCTACCGTTAATGCAGTCGCAACCAGGTCAAGGACAGGGTGAAGGTCAAGAAACGTCAAGATCAGACAGTCAGATGTCAATCGCTGCATCACAGTTCCCACAACAGCAGTCATCAACCACAGTTTCCAGTGAGTATCTTTGGTGACATACAAAGTGCCTTTGTGAGAACCTTTAAGCCTTGTACACACGTATTATCAACTCACCGCTTATCTTAACGTTCAGAAATGGGTTGAATGTGTCGATTGAATCTGTTGTACAGAGATTCCATGTAGGAAACTAGCAGTAAAAATGTCCATTTCAGATGCTCGAGGAATCGGTGGAATTGGTAAACCTGGGATTCTCGGAACAGGTGGAGGAAAGAAACCTCATACTCCCAATCCGATATCAGCTGCAGCGAAAGTGGAGCATGCGATTGTTGGGCAAACACTCATTGATATAATCGGACCCAGACTTAATCATCAGGTTTGTTCTCAGTAACGTCACAAAGGATTTACTTTTCCAACAAGAAAGTCCTCCTGCGTGAACACAAGAGGCATACCGCTCGCCGCGTAGCAAG
>JBCAUG010701755.1:0-13499 GCA_038406175.1 Haplosyllis leylae
GTGACATCACCAAATTTTAAATTCATTGAATTCATCGAATTCAATGAGAATTACGGAAAAAGTCGATAGTTTGGATCATCTCAGGGCGTGCGGCAAAAGTTTCCTCGGAAATCCAAAATACCCGAAAGTAGTTTTCTTGTAGATCTAGAAGCACTTATTTTCAACAATCATCTTTCATTCCATTAAAACGCATGCATGGTACTCTCTTTTTGTGTGAATGATTGCCACTTTTCTTAAATATTTCATGATGGGCTTCTGAATTTGAATCATGATAAACATATGACGTGCCAAAATGAAGGTGACAAGCCACGGTCCCCAATATTCGTCATTGTGCAATCAAACTAAATACAGATTTGTACGGTCAATAGTGCTAAGACAAATTAATCCTGTGAACGCAAGAAATGAAAGAAGCTTTCGAGATCAGTTCAAGTAAAAATTCTAGTGGTGTTGGACTAAAAGTTGTAGAAAAGCAAATTCAATTAATTCGTAAAAGAAATATCAATATTTGTTTACCCTTCATTGTAACCAATACTGGTTTCCTTAAAACTACTTAGGTCTGTCCACATCAAAATTGTTTGGTCATTTTTTTTAGCACACTGTGATATTTATCTCATCTGCTGTACAAATTTACTTTCTTCATTAAGCGTTTATATATTTAGCAACCATATTCATTTGGTACAAAGGCTGTTGATCCGAGATGTTCGAGAGATGTTCTAGTTCAAGATATCATTCATTCGAGTTTTCTCGCAAATCTTTCATCTAATTCAACGAATTTACGTAATATAGTGTACAGTTATAGTATACCAGACAGTCGAGATTTTCATTGTGACCTCGATTTGAAAAATTAATATTTATATTTAATAGATCTATTTATAGTCGATCGTAAATTTACAGACATAGCGCCCTGGCGATTAAAAAATTATTAACAGAAGACAAGGCGACATTTCGGTGAGAAAATGCAATATCTGTATCACAAATGTGCCTTTTTGATCCAGTGAAACCTTGCAATTCTACAAAATGACTGTGTACTAAATTGACCATAGCCTTCTAATTTGTACCTTTCTTGTATCAGTGCAATTTCATAATGCACAGACTGATAACAAAAGGAATTTTAAATATCTTTATTCTCGTGATATGGTAATCAGCAGCAAAATGATGCCGTGCCTGTGCATATTAAGTTACACTAAAGAAAACCATTTCACGTTGAAATTCTTTTTCTTGAATAATTTTCAGAATAAACTTAACAAGACTTCTTATGTCGTCATTGCTGACTCTAACGAGTCAACATAGTGATTGAAAGAGGGGACCCATAGCTTTTTGGGAATATACCTTGGCAGTTTTATGATAAGTAGGCCTACTTTAAGCTGCGGTCATTGGTGGGAATTTTTTTTACACAGAAGCATTGCTATTATGACGTCATAATGACTTTCACGACGTTTTTTTACCCTGCAACTGCTGTTGGTGTATGATCAGGTTGTCCGTTTATTGAACCATATTTACTTTTCCGTATGATACACATTGTTGGGTCTCCAATTTTATTTTTGTTATTTTTATTAAAATTCACTATTTATGAAAGACATGAAGTGAGTCATGAAGGGATGATCCCTTGCTGTCGTAAAGGCCTCAGACAACACTCGCGGAATCGCAGTAGGGGAATGTACTGCACCCTCTGGGTTCCGTATTCTCTCTGACAAGCGTTACGGTCATTACAAATCACATCAGTGTCTTCACCGAAGTTATCATCTGGTTGAAATTGCAAAGAAAAGGTGGACATTATTAAGGGCTAAAGTGCAGGTAGTATTCAAAAGGAACTGCTGACTACACTACAACATGAAGAATTTTTTTTCACAAAACAAATTTGATTATTTAAGTCACATTGATTGAATTGTAAAAATGGTACTTCCATTTATATACTTCATGAGTAAAAATGTTGACCTTGAAAATCGTTTTGTTCTCACGAGTCTGTTGGATGCATTTCCAAAATTAGATCTAATTTGTCGTTATGATTTTTTGCACACTATACGAACGAATGAAGTGAGAGAAATAAATGAAGTGGAAGAAGTTCAAATGCCGCACCTTGATTGCAGGATCCAGATATTAACCTCACGTCGTCTATTGCTATTTGAACAATGCCAAGTGACACAAAATTAAACTGCGAAACACTGGACCCTAAGTCCACACTGATATTATTCCATTTTCCACCTGTGAATCTGGGATCTGTTAAATGGAAACGAGAAACACACTGGAGTGCCTGATACAATGTTGGACTGAAAGTCAAGACTCATTTGCAACTGTTTTAATAATCAAAAAGTTGCAGAAGTTCACATATGTACTTCTTTCAATGCCAGAAATTTCTATTTTATCATCTGTGGGAACAATAAGAACAATCTTACCACTTCGACTCGTCCAGATTACGTCAAAGAATTGATCACTGACATCTAATCTTCCTGAATCTGCTGGGCTAAGAAATGCGCTGAAAGAAAAGCCAGATAAACATAAATACAGCATGTAACTTTCAACGTGAATTGTTTATTTTAATATAATATTGTTTAAAACGTTGCGAAAAAGGAGGTCGTAGACATACTTTTCGGATTCATTTCAAATTGCTTAATTTTTGGAGGAAAGGGCATTTCCTTGCGTACATTTTGTGAGAAAGCTATAAAGTAGAGTTAGGAGATGAAACTGTGAATTTTTGGGACAAAGGAGTTACAACATAGTTGATGCAATGAAGTCTAGAACAGGGGAATATCTACAAGTCAGTGCAAACGCGTTTCTTAATTAACCGCAGACAGTCAAGTTTTTTTGCAAATAACAATATTGACATTGAAGGCATTCGAAAAAAGTGAGCCAAATTAAAGTTTCCTTTACTGAATATTGAAGTCAGAACCATTGGTTCAATAATCCTATGTTCTGTCTACTAAGCTAATCTCTCGTTTCTTACAAGCTGTAAAAGATAATACAATGAAGTCATACTCTATTTCTTCAATCTCAATAAAGCAAATAGTGCATGAACAGAAACCAACTTCAAGATCTCCTAACTAGCACATACCAGTTTAGCTCAGTAGACACAGCATTAGACTATTGAACTAGAGGTTGTAAGTTAGATCTTTCTAGGAGGAAAATTTATTTTCCATGGGAATTATTTTTTTAAATTTCAATTTTATACAAAACTGTAAACTTCGTTTTATTTGCGAAAAATTCTATTGTGACTCACCTGAAATGAAGGCAATAACCTCCGATACTAAACGACGGGCTCTGGAGAGTAGATCGATAAGTGTAACGCTCCTGATCAACGTACACGTGTCGACCTGTGGCAATGAAAACCAACAAAAAATTTAAATGTAAATTCAATTGTGAGTCTACTTTTTTGAAAGTGTACAACAAACAGTTTATTTGTTCCTTTTGATTCATGCGGGAAATAGAAGCTATAGCGTATTGGTTTAACATATTGTCATCCTCTTTTTTGTCACCCGGTGAATCTAGACACGTGGACATAAGAGTTAAATTGTTTCACGATACTCACTAGGTCCGAAGGATCTGTCGTCAGAAAGTCCCCACATTGTCCCTCCAGTAGACAACGGTGTAAATCCGCACAAGTTTGTTTCAAAGTCACAACTCAAAGAAGCTACAATTCAACTTGGTACAATGATCTTATTTTAACGGGTTTTATCTCTGAAATACTTTGTTTGAGAATATGATAGCCTAATCTCTTCAACAAATTGCATTCCATCTGAATTTTGGTATGTTTTTGTGGATATGCAATCAAGTCTTTCACTTTAAGATCAAATTTGCATTTAAAGCCTGAATTTACATCAAGTGGTCTTCAAAAGTTTCAGCAAAAAATAAAGTTACCTCCAGTGGGAGTTGAACTCACAACATTGACCATAGCTGGTTTAGAAGTCAGATACTCCTCCAATTGAACCAACCAGGCATGTACTACTTAGCCGATCTTTAACTGATTTTTATTTCATGCATCATTTAACTTTTTGGGTGTGGATCATTTCTAGAATCATCAGAGCATGTCTGATGTAAATTCTGGCTTAAAAAGTTAAATTTGATCTTATCACGAAAACACTCGAATAACTACTATTCAGTATGATTGCTTCGGAACATTTCTGGAGATTATTGAGCTTATGGAAACAAATAGCGTTTTCTGCTGAATAAAACGTACTCACCTTCAACACAGTCAGGTAAAGAATGACTCCACTCTCCGTTTGGCAGACACCTGGTAAAACTGGATCCCTGCAATTCAGATCCAGAATTGCACTGAAAATGGATGACGGATCCCGCTGGGTATGATTTACGATTGTCCGGACTGTTGCATGATCCTACAGTCACAAAAGTTTGCTGGCTCGTTTAGAGTTTAGTAACTGAAGGACAGACACGGAGGATTTGGGGAATACGCCTTGCCACTTGTACAACCATATCAAATGAAAATAATGGGGACAATAAACTAGGAAACCTTGTATTACTGACTTGTCAATGGGCTCCATCATATATCTATTCACAGAAATATCAGTGATACTTTACTCTAGTTTTCCCCAAATGACTGTCACTGAATTCATTTAGGTTGGGCATTCCATTTAATGACAAAAATTAAAAGAATTCTTTGAAGCTGCAACCTGCTGCAAACCACTAAGTTACAGATAATAGAAGAGATAATAAATCTTTAAGTTGACTCCAAATCATGCTCCAGTAATCTTTCAAATTCCCTGAATACGTTGAATTCGATGACAGGTCGCTCCATTTGGGAAAAGTCCGTTATAAAAATGATGATGTGTTCTTTTTCAGCAATGGATTACCTTCCGCTGGACACGCCTCCTCCTTTAGTTCTACGTCATCGATGCTGATGTTTCCGTTGGCGGTGTCGTAATTCACAGCAACGACGAACAATGAACTTACTAATTCCGGAATAATCACACTGACGTTTCTCCATGTTCTGGATAATGTCACTGTATGAATGTAAAATACGCTTGAAAGATAGTTTGCCATGTGTACCACTTCACTGGAAGATACGAGGAATGCTTTTAAATACCATTTTCGCTGCTCCAGAGAAGAGTATAATCCTGGTCCCGAATTAATATTCTTCCCTGTTGGGGTTCACTGATAAAAATTCTAAAGGGATAACAGAAAAAGTTTAGAATCTGCTCTTCAGTTCGCCTTGAAATGGCAAATCACGCAACAATTTGAGGAAAAGGAAGACATTTTGCAAACCATTGCAGCTGGATGTGAAAATAACATTTCTCAGAATTAATCTTATTTTCTATTATTGTATTTTCCAACCTCAATTTTAGACAGTGCTCCCGCAGGCTTGTCGGATTGATATTTGGAATCTGCATGTGCGCCCTGATCAAACTGTTGCGTTGGTTGACAGAAGCAACTTGATCTGGAAAAAATGAAAGCATAAAGTGGATTAAATTAGAAATTTGAACATAGATCTAATTCTTCGTGCAACGTTTCTCTCGCAATACATTTCTCTTTTTAACCTTTCACTTCTCGAAGTGAACAAAAAGTTAAAGTCCAAAAGATAGAAAAAAGAAAAAAACAATAAAGTTAATAACCTGAACCAGGTGAAGTTGATCTGGAAAGTTTCCACGGAGAAAGTGTTCGGTTGAACAAAAATACAAAGCCGCAGAATCCGGATTCAAAGTCACATTGCATTACCACTGCAAAGAAAAATTGTTAAAATTTAATCTTAGTCGATTTCTGGTCACAATCCTGTGCCGAAGCAATGAATTAAGAGTCAACTTCATTTGTGAAGAGAAGTCATTGTGAAAGCAGGACGTCCTCATCGTGATAACATGCACAAGTAAGGTTGTGCAATGACCAGAAACAATGCTTTCCACGTTGGCTACTTTTCCCTACATTCATTGAGCCATTCAGCTTCAAATTTACGCTGACACCTGTCCCTAATTAAGACAAACGACTTAACTTGTTTGAGTCAGTGCATCTACCGCACCCAATTTGTAGTCAATCAGCAAACCACTTTGTCACTTAATCAAAGTGGATAATTACGGTCCGGATGCGTAGTTTGTCGGAATGTAATGTTTTTAGTCGTGTCTGTGTGTCCACAAGGGGATCCGGTCCCTTTGTGATGGGATTCTCTCTGGTCTCACTCAATCACCCTGATGGCTCGTTCACATTGCACGGAGCCGGGACCGGGACAGGGACTGGGAACAGAAAAAAGAGTTTGTGTATATTATGCAGACATGTTCACACGTGAACTACATGGAAGAGGGATCGGGACCAGGACCGGGAATGGGAAATTTGCAAATGGGTTCTATACCCATTTTTCCGGTCCCGGTCCCAGTGATCAATTTCCTTCTCCCGGTCCAGGTTCTGTGGAATGTGAACGAGCCATGAGTGCCTTTGGGATCTATTAGCATGAGGACGGTTGGCCTTTGACCGAAAGGCTTTCTTGTTACATTCGGGTAATCGAAGGGCATGAGGCAAAGAAAAAAGCTTTATACCAAGGTTGTCAAGCTAAAGTCTGGAAACGCACCTCCTGAACATGTGTTGCACGTTCTGCGACACAGGCGAGAGACACTTGGGTCCTGGCACTGATCAGAAAAATCAGGACAGAAGGACTCTTCATCTTGGCAGGATATGGCCCCACCATCTGAAATGTTAAGTTTTTAAAAATCCTCCACTATATAACTAACAATAGACGTCAAACTAATATTTAACAACCTCTATTTTCTATTTCAACTGAAGAGCCTACCTTGTTCACATGTTGGAGGCGGTGGTTGCCACTGTAGTATGCCATTAATTGAAACACAAAAGGCCGAGGAAGTACCATTCAGTGAGTATCCTTCGTCGCAATTAAACTGGATCTGGGAATCAACACTAAATGTTCGAGCTCCTTCAGTTCTTCCATTAGCCAGAATCACTTCGGCACATAATGATAATCCTACTAAAACTTTCAGAAGTGAAAACATTTAAGGCAATGCTCAAAAGAAGAAATAATCTGTGGCTGAGTGAATTTTGAACAGTAAAATTGGCATGCAGCAAAAAAATTGAACAACAAAGGCCATATTTTGGAACCCACAGATATATTTGATACTGTCAGAAGTGTACAATAACTTCAGCTGTTATTGCCCTTGACATCAAATCAAATGGTCCCTTGTAGTCTCTCTTCTGCCTGTGTGTGAATCCAAATATCACAGAAGGCTACTTTCCTTAACTCACATTTAATATGAAATATGGTTACCTTGGATACAGTTTGGAGGCGGTGGCTGCCATCGAATGCCGTTTGCGTCACGTGCACAGGTTGACGAAGAAGCCCCATTCAGCTGGTATCCCTCTAAGCACCTAAACCTGATCTCAGTACCGATGGGATACGATGTAGCACCTTCTATTGCTCCATTCGTCAGGGACGGAACGACACAGGAAGGATCTGTTTGGACGTGACACGTTCAGTAGAGGAATGAGGTATGAGCATGAATGAAGTGGTGTCTCGTGTATTTGAAATTTTGTAACACATTTGATTTTGTTCATTTGAAACAATCGGCAAAGCAGTGGCCTTTCCTTAAAATTAATTGCACATTTTATGAATAGACGAAACACCCCAAAGTGTTCTAATTTCTGAGGAGATACATAATTCTACTAACCTGTGTGGCAGCCGTTACAACTTTTGCGACACATGAGAAATGTATTTGGATCATCACATTGAAGAGAATAATCAGCACAAAACAAAATGTCATCTTCACAGGATTCATTTCCATCATCTACAACACAAATAACAAATATTCGAGTTTTTCTATAATTCTTCATTATCTGCCAAATCCTGGCAGAACCCTGCCAGCATTGACAGAGAAGAGCAAAATGAAAAAATGCCTGTAGTGGGCATTGAACCCACAACTTCTTGAACATCACTCTAATGCTCTACTGACTGTGCAAGGCAGGTATGTGTTGGGCAGGGGATTTCAGAAGTGAGCTTTGTTTCCTGCACCACTTCACATGTTAGAATCAATAGAGCATGACTTTATAAAGGCCGCAATGATTCACACAGACAACCAAATAGCTCAGTTGGTAGCGTGCTGATCATTGAGCCCCACTGAAGGCAATATTTTGTTTTGCTCTTCTCTGTTAGTGCTGGCAGGATTCTGCCAGAATTTGGCAGAAAATAACGAATTATAGAAAAACGTGATTGTGTTCCGTGTAGCTGGGTTCCCACTACTCAGTTCTGCTGTGAATCCAGGCATAGGACTCCATCGAGCTGTCCCGTGTCTGTCTGTCTGTGTTTGAGTAGTGAACTTCAGATTGAGGCGGTTATTCTAGCTCATAGGTAAACGAGCTAGACCCCAAAAGTTTGGATCTAGCTTGTCGGGGAACCAGCTATAGATTCTAGATTTTTGCAAACAATAACATTAGACCAGATTGTTATTGTTTATAAAAGTTTGAAATCTAGCTCATTTCCTGAAGAGCTAGACCCAAACTTTCAGAATCAAGCTCATTTACCTGCAAGCTAGATTATCCGCCTCAAACTGAAGCTCACGACTCAAACACAAACAGAGGTTAATTGAAAACACGCTGTGTCTTGTTCAGTCTGTCCTCAATGCGGATGTTGCTGTTGCTGTTCTGTTGCTGTTTGCATGATATTGTTACTGCAGAAATGCTCAGACATACAATTTTGTTGTCTAGAACTTCATCAGCAAGAAGCAACTTGTTACCTAGTGCTTTCACAGCAACAAAAAACTTGTTGACTTATGCTTTTTCGGCAACAATTTAAAGTTGCTTGTTGCCACAAAAGCACTAGGCAACAAAATTTTATGTCTGAGTATGTCCTCAGTAACAATAATTTATAATAAATTATGCAAATCTTGTCTGGTTACTGGCCATAAATTTTTTTTTGCTGAGGAAATGCTCAGTCATAAACTTTTGTTGCCTAGTGCTTTCGTGGCAACAATTTAAAGTTGCTTGTTGCCACGGAAGCACTAGGCAACAAAATTTTATGTCCAAGCATTTCCTCAGCAACAAGTGTACTTGTCTCTGAGGAAGTTCTCCACAACAAAATTTTATGTCTGAGGATGTCCTCGGTCACAATGTCAGGGAAACAGCAACAAAACAGCAACAGCAACATCCGTGATGCCGATCCTATCTTGTTCAGATGACGATTCCATGAATGACAAACTAATTTGCTATTACGGAAAGAGATGAACGGACCGGAAGGTTAGAAATAAATTGCAGGTGAAAACATACCAGGCTCACAAATTGGAATCTGTGGTTGCCACATAGCGCCGCTATCCGTTGTTACGCAAAAAGAGGAAGAAGCGCCGTTCAATGTGTATCCTTCGTTACAAGTAAACCTGATCTGTGAACTGACATCATGAGGTGCAGAACCTTCTATCAGTCCATTTAACAAAGAGGGAACAGGGCAGGAAATGGCTACTTGATAAAAAAAAGAGAATCATTTATTGTCATGATGGAACATGAAATATGAACGGCGTATTACCAAAAATATTAATAAAGCAGTCTTGAACTTATTCGCCCTCTTCAGAAAAATTAAATCTCACCACGCTCACAAGTTGGAATGGGGGGTTGCCATTGCGGAGAGTCCATCGTTTCCACACACGTGGATAAGGAAGCACCAATCAGCTGGTAATCTTCAAGGCATGAGAACTGAATCTGGGATCCCAGAAGGAAAGGTGGAACGTCCTGTATTAGTCCATTTGTTAAAGTTGGCACTGAACACGAAGGAACTTCACCTGGAAACAATAGAAGAAATTCATCCTCATTCATCGAGGTCATCGAGGTCATCGAGGTCATTTGGCATCATGCGTGCTAAGGGCTCATTCATATTATGCATGGGTTGTACAGGACTCAATGGAAGTGTTCAGACTATGCGTCTGCGACAACATCATCAACTCATATTCTGCCCATTGTAAGCAAAAACAAATTGCAGTTGCAATCAGAAAAAATCGTACTATGTGAACGAGTATCGAATCCTCGAGAAATTAATGTGAAAGGGGGTGTTTAAGTCTTTTTCTTATGTATCTTTAAAGCCACCGGCGTGTTTGACGTAATTTAACGTTATGTGTGAGCAAGACCCATTATTATCATGAACAAGAATGTCTTTCATTCGAAGTCCCAATGCCCATGCCCCTCGTCATTATTTCATGATGCTATGCCATGATGTATTTGGGAGCGGGAACCAGTGGGGGCAGAGCCTGGTGGTGTTGGGGGCACCTATCATTTGATGGTCCTAGTGTATCATGAAATACCGCTCCCCTCCATGCTGTGAACAAACCCAAGCGGTTGAAACCATTACGTTCCAGCAAACTTCGGATGCAGGCTGTGAAAACACTCACCTTGCAGACATGTCGGAGGTTCTGGTTGCCATTGTGGATCACCACGTACCTCCGCACAACTTACTGAATTCGCACCGTTTAGCTGGTATCCTTGGTTGCAGCGGAATTGGATTCGAGAACCCACATGGAATGGTGCAACACCCTGTATTTCTCCATTTGTTAAAATTGGCGTTGGGCACAAAGCTGGGAGAGATGATCGTCTTCGATTGTCTGAATTCAGAGCAAACGATCAAATGTTCCAAGGTTTTACGCTAGTTTTGCTTCAGGCAATGTAAAATGCACCTGTACATCTTCAACTTTTAGATTGACTTTCTAAAGTTGAAACTGTTATTGGTTGCAAACTAAGTGAAAGATGACCTTGTTGACAAGTTGGAAGTTCTGGTTGCCACTGAAGACCGCTAGGGCCTTCCACACAGGATGATGAAGGGGAACCATGAAGCAGGAACTCCTGACTGCAGTTAAATTGGAGCTGAGACCCAACATCAAATGGGGGAGCACCTTGTATTAATCCATTCAGCAACACCGGGAAGGGGCAGAGGCCGGCTTAAGAAAAAGAAGTTTGAACAATAAAGGTAACGAAATTAACATTAAGGATACTGAACTTGAACAAATTTCGACATTGATTTGAGGAATCAATTCCACAATAATTAAATGAAAATGTTTTCAAAAGTTTACGAAATCTATTTACAGCTGGTTCAAAGATAGAGTCCTGTTCCTTGAAGACAAATGAGACACAAATTACATTTCAAACTGAATAAAGAATATTAATATTAGAAAAACTGACAATACTAGAGAGCATCCTTCTTCACATCACTTAAGATTACAAAAGAGTCCTCCTGCGTGACCACAATATCCTGTCCGGGGAGGGTATCCCTGTTCTGTCCGGGAGGGAGATACAGGGACAGGACCTTGGTGGTACCCCTGCCCCGGGCAGGACCAGACACTGGACATGGGTACTCCCTTCTGTGAACAGTCACATAAATGTCGAAATATTACCTTCCTCATTCTTCAGATGCGGGCGGTAATTAACCTAATCTCTTTGCCTGTGCACTAATCTATCATTAGGAGATTTCTTGTGCATTCCGACACCAAATACAGGCCAATTGAATCCCCCGTTTCACACCTCTGCAGAATTTAGACTAATAGTGAATAAGATTGTAGCGCGGCAGTCCACTGATTGGTTGCCGGCCAATGCACAATTTTCTCCTAATGTATTAAACCCATCCCTGAGGATGAACTACCTGGTTCGCATGTTGGAGTGGCGCTGCTCCACTGTCCATTTGGTTGACACGTAATACTGACGGCTCCCCTTAGCTGAAATCCTACGTTACAGGCGAACGTAACGACGGAAGCTGCGACGAACGTAGTAGCTGTTCTCCTTCCATTCAATGGTGTCCCGGGGTCAGAACATTCTGCAACTACAAATAAGGTGTGCTTTGTTGTAACTTTAAAAATCCATCGTAGTAATATTCACCAACTGGTAACTCGGTCATTTATCTGCATTTTTTTTTTCAATCAGGTTTAAAGTTGTTCAACAAGTGGTTGGCAGGAACGCGTTGGCAAGGTGTGACAGGGTTTAATCTGTACTGATGAACTGCTTCTGAGACATTTTTAAAAAATTGGTAAACATTACGACAGATACAAAAACATTTGATTTTAATCTTGATTTTAGCTCGGGGTTCAAAAGAATGGACTGATATTGCTTTATTAAGAAGTTTCCGATTTTCTAATTTTTGTCTAGAATAATGGATGAAACGCCGATATTGCAAATATATTTTGTTACCTGGTCTGGATTGACCACTGCACCTTTCATACACGTTTGTGTCGTTTGGACACCAACAATTGCAGTTCTTACTCACAAAACCTTCCCCAGGACAATTGAGCGCCGGGCAGTTTTCTACAAAACAAGAATTCAAATTTTCAGTAACAGGTAATATTTGGACCATGTTCTCGTAACCATGTCGTGTCATGACTTATGTCTCTGTACTGGATGTAGCCTGGTGTCATAAAGATAGTTCGGTTTCAAAATCAATGTGCCTGGAACTGATGTCCATATAACATTTATCCAAACCTAACAAAATATTGTGACCATTCAAATATTCTGCACTCACACGATTTGTATAAATAAGGAGTAAGTAGACCTACATCTTGGTAAAGTTCTTTTTGAGTTATAACTCACCACTGCAGTTGTACATAAGATTCACAATTTCGATGTCTCTGAAGGAAAGTTTCCGTACTGTTCCAATGATATTTAGATATGAAGGGTCCACGGTCTGTAGAGTTGTTGCTCCAACAGTTTTCGCCAAATACTAGCAAGACAATAAGAATGAAAATATAGCATTATGTTTAAAAAGAATAAGTTCTAATTAAAAATGATTGAGATATTTGAGATATGAAAACCCAACATTGTTCGAACTCACCGATTTTCCATAATGCATGATCGATAAGTAGTCATATGGAATATTTCTTGAATTGACCTGGTTGTCCGGTATCTTCTGGAAGAAGTTAGATTGGCCGGGCCTGATTTCATTCCATCTGACTTCAACGAATCGGTCTCTGTCTGGTCGGTTGTGTTCGTGCCACAGTCCGAGAGAGTGACCGATCATGTGCAGAACGATGTGCTTCTATGTTTAAGAAATAAACGTATCTTCATCAGTGTATCATTTCGGGTTGAGTTTGTGTTTGCGTACATTCGCGTAAGTCAAATGCTACCTCAAACACAGACGCAAACTCACGCTGAGCATTCACACCTTCATCACGGCATTATTAGAAATGAACGTAAAACATGGCGTCGCAATTGACGAATGGACATTGTTGTTCAAGGCATGGTCGGGGTGTCTATCATAGTCTGAATAAAATAGCGTCTGTGTTGATCATTGGAATGCCGATTTTACGTTTATTGCTGGCAATGTAAGCCGAACATAGACAAATAGAGACTCCATTCATAAAGCACTATTTAGGTAAAATAATCCAAAATGTAAGGCTCTTTGAAATAACTCCTTAATGGATTTCAAAAATGGTACAGTGGTGTCTTTTTCTGACATGATTATTTCTTGGAGGAATTGTTACTTGAGTCTCAAATAACTTACTCTTCGACATGACGAATTTTCCAAACTGATATCATTTGGTCTGTTGAGAAGGTTTCGACCAACTGGAGAAGTGCACCTGGAGAGAGAAACGAAATAGTAT
>JBCAUG010701866.1:0-13498 GCA_038406175.1 Haplosyllis leylae
TGGGTAAAATTTGACCAAAAAAATATCCACTCAGAAGTAGTGAGTGCATCACAGATAGTCTCCTTGCGGAGACTAATGAAGTAAACTTGGCATGACAGGAACGATTATGTAGTTAGCATTCATTCTCACTTGTATTTATTTGGTGGTCATGTTTGATTATACAGTTGTCCAATTTGTTGCAGAGTATCGAACAGTAACATTGCAATTTACTGGCCAGAAAACAGACAAATCTGAATTATGTTTCACCGTGAAAAGGAAAAGTATCATTTGGTATATTGCGGTATTTATTTTTTTATGTGACAAATTTAAACGGCGAAAGTTTGGGTCAACAAATATGAGAAAGAATTCATCACATGTTACCATTGGATGTAAATGTGATAATGTAAGAATAACTCTCCAATACAAATACTGTCGAATGGATTCATCACTGATCTGACAGGTACCAAATATTTACACAAACAGACAAGAATAGCAAAAAGCATATTTGTAGAACTTTTCTGCATTTTTGCTGATACATATGGAAACGTTACATAGAATCAAATAAAGTTCGCTTTTGCGATACAAATTTGTTGAATTTGTCATTTTATGGCTACAATACGCATAAAAGTAATGTGTATGCTTTGACCCGGTTAGCAAACAAACATATTTCTTTGCAAATAAGAAGTTTTCATTAATCAGAAAAATATTTTAAAGTTCTTTCAGTATATGTCACTTTCTTTACTTTTTATGGTGATAATTTCTATCGCAATTATGTTTACCATGATTCAAAAAAAGTGTAACTTTAAATGTTGAATGTATGTTTTTGCTTTGAAGAAGAGAGATATTTTGATCCCTCCCCATTGAACCAGTAGTCTTTTATTACGAAAAGATCAAATGTTTTCGTTCAAAATTTCCATCCTTTGTTGCTAAGTTGTTGGTATGATCTGGCTTTCAAAAGGGTGGGACAGAATCTGTGTTGCAGATTACTTTCAAAAGTAATTCACTTCGTTATTTTGGATGCATAATTCTGATGCAGACATAGTAGTTTACAGATTTTTGTTGTTTCAACTGGTAGATGATTTAAAATGCTATCATACATTGCTTGTCATTACTTCACAGTTGGTTTTTACATATTAGTTGACACGATTTAAATCCTTGTAAGGAGCGGAAGTTAGGCATGAATAGTGTTTCGGGAAGTGTCCAGTTTTCAGTTGTGTATCACAGGCCAGACCGTCATTTTTACTAAATTCCTTTATTGGACTCAAATAGTAAGGATGGGGTTTTTTTTCAGGTAGCTACTATTCTTCTGAAAAGAAAAAAAAATGAACTCTAGTTTTGATCACAGGCTTGATATGGAATGAGCAGCCTACACACTCCGTACTGAACTCTTTCTTTATTTTCCGGTGTCTCTACACCAATTAAAAGAAAAAAGTACTTACCTTTGGGAATCTCAAGTCTTACATTTCTAAAGCAATCGATCAATAAATTTCAATAAGTATATTTTTTGCCGATAAGTTAAATATCATGTTTGGTACTTTGTAGCAGATTATGACTTATCACTTTTTAGGAAAACATCTGAAGAATTTTTAATATCACGAAGAATGCCTGCCAAGTCTGATTGATCACTGCGTCTCTGTACTTTTGATGCGTTTGCCAGATACCTTTATTTGTTTGTTTGCTTTGATGTTGTGGAAAGTTACACTTGCACATTGATTGTATTTGTTCTGTTCATATTTTTCAGCCGATGTTTGCGCAAATGTCACATGCGAAGAGGCGGAGACTTTAACGTTAGAATGTCCATCAGACAGCGTGCCGCTTCCATCAGTGGTATACCATAATGGTTGTTGCAGTAAACACCAAGGGTATGTAGTTCTGGTTTTTTTTGGTTTTTTTTGGGGGGGGTTTGTATCTTTATATTTTTTGGCACCCAAAACAAGGAATAGATATCCTGACTGATCGAACCTCTAGGTTCACATAATTAGCCAAACTAGTAAGGGAAGGAGTCCTTTTTCGTCTTGGAAAAGTGAGCAAACACTTCCAAGAAGTAAAAAAGGGAAAATATTGTATGGTGATAAAAAGCCGGAACTGGGCCTGTCACTACATGTGTGCAGCTTCAAGTGGGTTCTTCTCACTTATTTCCCAACCTTCACCTCAATCTAGAAAGCTTTTTGCATTGTGAAAGCTTTGTTAGACTGTGATATCGCCGGTCACATTGAGGGACAAATATTGTTTAATATTATTCTTAACTGTGCTCATGGCAAAGATGATAATCATCCATCAAGATTGTGGGGTAAAATAGACAGAGTGAAGTGCCTTGGCAGCCATATGGTCCTTCAAATCATTTTAAATTGTCATTTGTTCATATTTAAAACACTTTAGCTATCAACTTGATATTGTTTGCACCACACCTGCACTTAGTACCTATCGTAAGTTAAATGTACAGTTTATGGCACCTTCAGAGATCCCGATTGACCCTAGGTGTTCGCAGACGCTACAGATCCGATGAGGGTCACCTCCAGGGCGGCCATCATACATGTCATCTTCGAACTCCTGGTGTAGGCAACAGCTACAAATATATATGTTGGCGTGAGCATCTGAAGTTTCTTTGAATTGAAGAAAATAAACAAAAATCAGCTGCCTGAAAATCAAGAATGCCGGTATTTGTGCAGAGAGATTACAATTTGACCTTGTAGGCACTGAAACTTTTTGTAGGAACGGAAATTAAGTCATAAATATTAGTAGATAGGAGATACGATTAAGGATCTGATTTGAGTACAAGTGGCTACTGGATCTGGTGATTGGATATGCGGCTAGGTATCAATAACTAGATGCATTAAACGTCAACTAAGAACAACTTGACTTTTATCAACCTCAGAAATACAATAGTTACACTCAAGTCACCTTGCCATTCCCCGTTTCTAGAAATTAAAAGAAAAATACTGTGAGTCTACAGCTCGTATAAGATATTGTTCATGGACACGAAATCTGTGTGGAAAAGTGAAGTACTTTCAAGTCCTTCTTAGTTATAGCTTCTAGTCTCAGCATACCCCCAATAGTTGGAGTATCTTAAAAAGAAACTTGTTAAAGTACCAGCATGGTGATATTTTTTCGGCATTTTCCCGTTCATCACGGTGAAGGTGAGATAATAAACCGAGTTCGTCTGAAGTGTACATTATACAAGGCAATACTATTCAGGGTAAAAGCTACGGATCAATATCAGCACCCAGTGATCATTCAAATCAACCTTTTATTGTCTAAAAATAATTGTTGTCATTTCAAAATGTCACGGCAACTGGGACATTTTATTTACGAAATTGGGATGCTGGGTCTGCCTGAGATTTTTTTTGAGCGCTACTCTTACATGATTCTTGAGTTCTCAGGTTTTGTTAAGCATTTGTTCTTTTTGTTTACATTTGTTACTTCTGAGGTTTTGAATCTCTGGTGGTTGATATAGAAACAAGTCTAACCGAAACCTTGACTTAAATGTTTTTGCACGCTATTGTGTTCAACTGAGATAAAGAATTTTTCTCTTTATTGGTTGGGTAGCTTTGTAAATCAGTACAGACAACCTACAAATAACATGATGACCACATACAGTGTAAGCATGAAAAGAAAAAGAATCAGGTTTAGTTGGTTGTCAGTCCAATCGGCAAGTTACTTATAAATAAGCATATTCCTTGACCACTAATCTTAAACCTGACAGCAGGCTATTAATAATAGGGCAGAATTACTAACTACCCTCACCAATTGCTTTATTTTTCAACGGAGTTTATACAAGAAAGCTTTCCAGTCGAGGGTCAACCGCAACCAAGTCGAAAAAGGCCAATTCCCAATAGAGTAACAAAGGCTGATTGTGGACAGGCTAACATGACTGAAAACACTACCTTCCCGCAAACTACATATGCGGCCGGTAATATTTTTTCCCAATGTGCAGTTAAAATTCCACCAATGAAATTCACCCGGCCAAACGTCGCAGAATTTTATTTACATACAGTTTACAAAATCATCAAGTTATTTTATCGACTCAACCGCTAAGGTGACTCTGACGAGCCATCAAAAACCAGTTTGCATTGTAAAATATTCTGTAGTATTGGTACACTATTGGCATGGCATGTGTTATACTTGCATACTTAAAGACTACTCAATAAGGAGGCCTACTTTAATCTGCATTCGTTGGTTGGAATTTGTTTACATAGAATGCTGCCATGACATCACTACATGTGCTACCAATTGGGTCCAGGGCGCAACGCCATTTTACAATTTTTGGCTGCATAATTCCTTTGCTTGCTGGCACACTCTCGCAGACTAGTCATTAAAGTGTTATGAGTTACTTAAGTTGTCTATGCAAAAGACTTCAAGCAGCATGATGCAGTTGTCTGTGAGGGAAAGTCACTGAAGTCCACTAACTGCAAATCTATTTAGTCATTAGAACCTCATGAATCTGAACCCAATTGATACACACCCAGTAAACCCCTCCCCACAAAGTGGGACTAAATTAGGGACATTGCTTACATCAGATACATTCTATTTATTTCTCAAAATGGAACCGCAAGGTTTCTTCTTTCCTATTTTTTTTTACACTGGTGGTGATGGAGAACATAACATCTTCATGCACCTCAATGAAAAATTGAGAATTCAGTGTCTCTGAATATTTTATACTATTTCCACAACACATTCAATAGACTTGATCAATTTGGTATTGACTAAGTGTAAACAGGGGTGACTGCTTCGTGTAAAGTTAGTTTGTTATGGAAATTTAGTCAACTTTGTAGTTCAGCTGATGCATGGAATTTATTTGCCTTCTTCTGTGTTACAACCCTTGTGTATTCATCTTAGCCAGGTATATGAGGCCTTAGGGTATGATTACTTAGCACTGGTTGGACTTGGGAGATATTGATGTATTGTTATTATAGTTTAACAAGTGGTTTATTGGATCAGATACGTCGGTATATTCAGCTGGACTTTGGTTTTCCATCATTTCTAAATTGAGAGAAAACTGTTGCAAAATTTGCTGATGATACGACAGTTTATCACATATACAGTGTATTATAGTTTGGTAACATTACATGCAAAAATGAAATTTGATCTGTGTGTAATTTTTGACTGGTTGAGTGAGAACAAGAGGCTGTTTGTTAAAAAAAGAAAAGAATGATATGTGACAAGAAACTAGAAACCAATGCTAATATAATTATTAATCTAAAATATCACCAACTTTAAAATGTTAGGAATATGCTTAGGTACCAAACTTAATTGGTGTACCGATATTGAGCAGGTGATTGGGAAACTGATTGTTACCCAAAACCTTACAACAGGTAATCTCAGTAGTGAACCATGGTTATAATATATAACTGTATAATATATAATATATATGTTCAACAAAATTTATGTGGAAACCAAGTTAAGTAGAACAGTGTTAACTGTCAAGAAAAACTCAAAAATGAACTTTTAAATAGTTAACCAGCTTCATGCATTGTTAACATTCATTGTTTGATATCACCATTGAGTATTTAATAATGTTAAATACAAATGGTATGAGACCAACTTAAAAATGTAATAACTTCAACTTAATAAGGGGACTGCCATGTGCACAGTATCAGCAAATACTATAGACAATCTTCCTGTCAAGTATTAACAATACCAAATGTAAAATTACTTGTAATCAAATTATATTAACAAAATAGACAAATATGGTGTTGCATCGTTGAACTTATTGGTGGAATGTAAATAACATTATGACAACATTCTCCATTCTCGTGTAAACAAATTCCCACCAATGACAGCAGGTAAAAGTAGGCCTGCCTAATTATCATAAAACTGCCAAAGGCTTGGGACAACATGTTACAAATCCCTCGAAGTAACCAATAAGGTTACTCAAAAGTTACCAATAAATAAATCAGTCAATCAAAACATTAAACAACAACAGATGTTTTGACAAAATTAGATTTGTTCAAATTTCCCTATTTTCGTGTAAGGTTAGTCCTTGAACGCGCAATTCTTGATTTGAACTGTTTCATTTGAATGTTATGTAATCAAAATTTACAAAATGGACATATTGTTCTCTTCAATCGTGAATTGTGACACTTGGACTGACAACATGACATCATAAAGACGAGGGATACGCCGAAAAGGGACGTTCCTGATCAGACAGGTAACTGCTACCAAAAATCAACTGACACGTTCTTCAATATTGCAGACGCGTGTTGGATGGCATCAACTAGAGCTTCAAATGAGAAGCGCTTAATGGATTTTGCACCAGCCTATTGCGATTTTTTCCACATGGTAAACCGTAGTGTAATCGGAAGGTTGACTCCACAAACAAATAGCCAATAGTTTCAAATTAAAGTCTTGATGTACTTTTGATGAATGTTGATGTCTGATTTTAACTAGGTGGCTAAATTAGGCAATTTTGGTGACGGTGTTATTTCCAAATTGACCTTTTACAGTTCGCGATTTATAAACCAGTTTTGCTTAATTGGGGAATTAGTTTGAATAGTATTTGAAGCAATAACTGCTTGGAATAAAATCTCGGAGGCAGAAGCTGAAGTACAAGCTCCTATTAATTTCATTCCATCTGTTTTGTTGTTGATGTTGGGAATAATATGCATTTTGATGTGGGGAAATAGACAGTCCAATGTCGAAACTCTTGATTTTCTTTTACAGACTGTATTATCGATAGTTACAACTTTCAAGAGTGCCAATATTCTCTAAATCAAATCTGTTGCTAAATACTTACACGCAACTAAACGTCTCTGATGTAGACGAAGAAACAATCCAACAGTAAACAAGCCAAAAGTCTGAAAAAATACGAGATGAGCTTCTATCGTGTTCATTTGCTGGAAAGTTGAGTTGGCCAGAGTTGGATGGAGCAAAACAGAAAAGTCGGCACGGCAGGAGATTTTCATTAAATGCTGCCTTAAGTTAGGTCAGAAAACAGTTTTCATAATATTGTGGAATGTGTGTGGAAAAGGTCTAGGCCAACCACCTGACTACTACAATTGGCAGGAATTTGCGTATTTCTGTAGTCCTGTGATCAGTTTTCAAAGACGTTTTGTATCATAACGGTTGGCTTTCAGTGGGTGGATACAATTATGCTGATTTAACTTTCCAACGAGACCAATAGACTGTAAACTCAAATGCTATCGTTGACCAGACCCTTTTCTTCTGTTTTCAAAAGTTGTTTTAGCTGTCAAATTTGGCCCTTTCTGTTTGCCAATGAACTAACTATATTTGCTAGTTAACATGCACAAAAACCAAATTGATATTTTTCACTTCGCATTAAAGTAAGAGTATTAAGAATTCAATTGTCTGTACTATTGTTTGAGTGCTGATGTTTTCATGATTCCTGATGAAAAGCAATAATTACGATCAAACAATCAATGGAATACGAAGTTGATAAAGTAAAGAAAAATAGTCAGATTTAAGTTTGTTATGCTACCAAATCACTCGTTTAGCCACAAAAGTAGAAAATTAGAAACGTTTTCACATTGCTTGTCCTTGTAAGGTGTCAAGAAGTGTTGATTTAATGCAGATGAACTATTGTTGTCTCTGAGACTCCCTCAGAAAGATTGAACAATTACATTGCATAAGAAAATCTTTCCCCTGGGAAAGCTAAAACCATTTGACCATCCGTCAAAACTATTAATCCAAGAAAGGTATTCTAGTACTTTCCATAACCAGCGTCTCTTAGTGGAAGAACAGTATCAGTTGAATTTAAAAGAAAGTAATTAATATTTAAAAGAAAGTAATATTTGAACTATAAAATCAATTACAATAATTATTAACCGTTAACATATGTGCACAATCACAAAAATTGAGCAATTTGAATTACAAATACACTAATATATATTTTCTTTACATAAAACCACACGTTGAAGTCAGATAAACTGGCTAGGCAAGTGAAAAGATTACAGTTCTTGAAAAGCTTAGTATCAGAACTTTAACAAAAAGTATTGGTTGACAGGAATGCTTTCTGTGTTCTTCCATTAGATTTTAGCTACTGATTTTCCACATGATCGGTGGCCGTCTGGCTACTTTAAGAGGGTCTTATTGTCAGGGTTTCAGCTGAATTCAGTGCCCAATGCACAGATTTGACGGAACAAATAGGCTTCAGCACTTCAATTTATCTGATCAGTTGCTATTTCTTTGCCTCACTCTTTGCCATCTTTTGGAAGCTACACATTCCAATTGCTGTACACTGTCTGGCTCGTGCTTGATTCAAAAGTGAAGTATTGAATTTCCCCAGGGATCATCCACTGTAACTCCTATTCGTGTTTTCTTCAGCTGAGCTCCTAATTCAGTAATTATACCAAAAACGAGTTTCGTGTTTCAATTTGACAACTGTATAAAGGTTCAACGTTCACCCGTTTTTAAGTTGTCAAGATCCACGGCTGATAGAGATTATTAGATTAGAAATGCGTGAAACTAGATAGGAGAGTTAACGCCAGCATAAAGGTATTATTTCAGATTTAAGGTGTGATAAAAGGGTCACCAAACTAAATAAAAATATTTTCTACCGAAATTAGTTCTCACGTGCAGATTAGAATAACATCATACGATGATGTCAAAAGAAATGCAATAGAGAAACATTCCAGTCCGTCAAAGATAGAAAACTTACCTCATTTATATTTTCGGTGTAGATCAATGTGGTCAGTTAGAAACATACCGAAAATGACATGAAACTCTTCTTACAAGAGAAATGTATCTGCGGCCAGTTAGCGTACAAAATATCTATCACAACTATCTATCACAACAGTGATATTTTCATAAGTTCATACACGAAATGACCAGTCCTCCCACAATCACTCAGAGAGAACTTCTCATGTAGAAATTATGAGAAAGCACAGGATGTGCCACCATTTTTGGAGAAAAAAAAATGGCGAGGACATAATCAGTTGTGCCGAATCGAATGATTCTTGATTGGAGGAGGAGGGCGTCAGTCGAGATGATTATAGAGGAAGTGGTGATGCCCGTTGTTGTGAAGGTGGGACATACGATAATGACCAGTTAATTTGATTACACTACCGTAGGCACCAATGTTCCTTGGTCATTTTAATCATGTGTGCAGGTAGTTGACCATTAACATCTTTGTGCACTTATTTACATAATGTTAAGCCCATGTTGAATCAAATGTTGAAACAAACACGCTCAATTAAAATTTCTTTAATTGCGTGTTCAATCTACTAACCCCACATGAAAATATTTATTTCCAAGCATTCTGCCGCGTCACCGCAAATCTCAAGCGGGCTTAAAAGTGTCTGTAAAGACAGACAGTAAAAATTGGGAGCCGTTGAAACTGTCAAAAATTTAATTTGTATGGAGAAATGTAAAAACTCTACCGACAATCGGAATTTCTGGGGACGGGGGGAAGCAAGCCTCTGTTGGTGTATTAAAAGTAATGACGTCTACATTTCTCCAGAATTATTGGAAGGGACTCCTTGGAAATTTAAAAGTTGGCAGAAGAAATTGTTTGAAATGAGTAATTGATTCCAGGTTCTGCTTCCAAATGTCCTTGCTCATTGTGGATGGGATGGGGGTGGGCATCCTCCCTCTAATTTTGCCTGGTGCATTCTATCCTAACCTTGCCTATTACTAGAAGTTGTTCACAGTTGAGTCCGACCTTGCAACAGGTTTGTTGTTTATTTGATGGGTTGGGAGGGAAAGGATAGGGATTCAAGTGTTGACTGAACTACCCCAGAAACCTTTCAAATATTTATTCGTGCTCTGTAAAAGAACAACAGCTCATCCAAGTTCTTCTTTGCTCCTTTACAAGTTTTTTATTTTCTTTTGAAAGGTGTAAATGCGGTTCTCGGGAATTGTGCAATGTTCCTGAGTGTGGAGACGGTATGAGACTTCAGGTTGTGTCCCCTGCCACAGGAGTGCCCGGTTTCTGCTGTGACACTGTCCAATGTGTAAATGGTGAGTATATTTATCGTCTTTTAATTTGACATGCTAAGGCGAGTATCTCCGTTGCCCATGTATCATCTTTGCTTTTGAGTTTGCTGAAAAATACCATGTCAACTGGCTATTCGGATGCGTGCAGCAAATTTATACTGTCAAATAGACATTCTGCAGTATATTTAAATTTTTAGGTAAATCAGTCTAAAATTACCAGGTTGCCATCAAAAAAGAGCCCAGACTCAGGTTTAGATACGTACTTTGGAACGGTTTTCCTGCTGTACTCTTTTGGAATATCAGAGGAGGACTTGGGGATGGGACCAAGTAGGACCATGCCCCTGCCCAAACAAACAAAATCAGGTCACAAAAAGATGACCATTGAAGGCAGCCATATGAATGTTATAGATCTATTTTTTTGGATGGCTAAATATTTTATTGAATACACAGCAGACTGGTGACTGGGTGGTAATGGTGTTAGGTGGGGAATATCAGCCGAAACTCCTTTGCATCAAATCTCCTGGTCACGAGCAAAGGGATGTTTTCAGAATAAGAATCCTGCACTGTATCCCAGTTTGAGAAGAAACACATGCTGATGGATACCTACCTTGGAGCACATTCCCAAATTTAATGCAAGAGATGGCATTTTTTGAGGGGCTGGCATCTTTTGTCTCAAATTGTAAAACCATTTCAGGTCTGTGAACTTGGGAAAAGAAATGTTAGTATACAGTTAATTCAAGTACACTTCAATTAAAATTTTCCCCAGAAATCAATGTTAGGATGAATGGTTAAACCCGGCATTCTTAAATTGAGTAAATGGTGGATAAAACATTTTTGGCTGTTTTAATTTGAAATACCTCTTACATTCACAGGAGGCTGGATATTTGCTCTGCCTCAAATCTGCATTTTCAGCCTCTTTCCTCTATTCTATGTATTATATCCAGGAGAATGATATTCATGGCAGAGACTTGTATTTGTGAGGTACAGTTGGGTTTTTTTTAATCAAAATAGCATGCAAAGAGGGTGTCTGTCAGCAGTTTCACCAACCGAGAAAACTGTGCAAAGTTCAACACACAGCGTGCAGAAGTGGACATGAGTTCAAAATCACAATAGTGATAATTGGCAGGATAGGGGTTTAAAGTACCTGTTAAAAATAAAATAATTATTTCCTTTTGTAAAATTCCCTTTTACAAATTTCAGTCTCGTCATAGCAAATATCAGGGGGGGGGGGTTATTTTTAGTCGCGCCTGCTGCTGATGACAGCAGAGCGACTTATCTTCTTTGTATTATGTCTGTTTGCTTGCTTGCTTGCTTGAGTGTTTGAATGTAGACAGAGAACTTAATTTTAAATATTGACTCTAGATGGCTCTCTTTGTCTTATTGGCACCACAATCTCAGAATGAGGCTAACACCATGGTGTCATTAAGGAGTCATTAAGTCCAGATTTCAGGCATGACACAATGCTGGTAGGCATTCTTGTTGGTCATGCTGCCTCACAAGCAGAGCAACTTATCTGGTCACTATGGTGTCTGTTAGTACAGTTGGTTGGTTGGTTGGCTGTTAAGTCACACAAAACAATTTGAAATTTTCATCAGATTTTAATAATTCAAAAACAGGAATGTGTTTCAGGCCATTCTGAGCAACTTTGATTTTTTGATCCTGGACCCTGCCCCAAAAATAAGATAACACCAGATTTGGCTCGATACATTTTCAGACATTTTTTGTCCAAATTTTTTTCATCAGATTTCAAAAATATTTTATCCAAAATGTGTTTTAGGCTGTTCTGAACAAATGAGATTCTTGTCCAAAAAATATTTTAGGACAAAAATTGTTTTTTATCAAATTTGAAAAATACTTCCAACTAAAATGTTTTTCCAGCAGATTCTGAACAAATAACTTTTTTGCCCAAAAGATATCTTTGTCCATAATATTTTTTTCCATCAGATTTCAAAAGATTTAAAACTAATTTGTTTCAGGATATTCTAAGGAACTCATGTTTGTTACAACAATTTATCTATATTAGCAGCTACCTATCTGCCTACATCACTCTCTCTCTCTCTCCAGTTAGCTATCCATTTGGCAAGCTAGATATTTATCTCTAGCTAACTATCTAGCCATCCATCTAGGTATATATCTAATGATAGCAAGTACAAACTCAAATGTGGTGTGACACAATTCTTCTAACCATTCTTGTTTAAATGTACATTTGTGTGGGTACATTACCAAGTATTGGTTTATTAATATGAGAAATCAAGGGTCTTATTTGTTCTTTTGGTGTAGTTTGCAGATACATTAGGCCATAAGTGGGGCCTTAGCAAGCCCCAGAAGCTGTTGCATTCTTATGTGTCAATATGCCTTCCCCCCACTTCTGGTGTTTTTTTCCTCAAAATTTTAAACTTACTTTATGTAGATGTGTTACAAAATATCTATTTCAATATAAAAGATTCTGACCATTTTGAGAAATTTGTTCCTTTGGTTTAGTTTACAGATACATTAGCCTGTAAGCCAGGGTCTGGGACCCACTTAGGGCCCCAGAAGCTGTTGCATTTTTAACTTTAGGATATATATCTTCCAACATTCCTGAGAACTTTTTGTTGAAATTTCACAACAGTTTTACATAAAAATATTTATTAATTCACAGACATTTTTTGTGTAATAATATATGGAAAAATACTTTACTTCAATCTTTACTAATAAGATAGATTTTGGCTTGAGTCAATATAATGTAGAAGTATGCACATCACAAAATAAAATATAAAATGATGAGCAAAGTGAGACTAGAAGAATGTGAAAGAAGCATAATATTCATGCCAAACAAACCGAGGCTGGAAACCTTTTTGAAACAATATAAAATCAGGGCTCTAAAACCCATTGTTGACTATTAAATTGTATACTGGGGCCTGCAAATCTGGGGTCAGCCCCTCCCCTGATCCACTAGTGTTTTGTATCTTAATCAATTTATCTCTTCATCTACCTACCTAAAGCAAAGTTGCAGTTAACCCCTTTCCCGCCGTAGACAAATATATTTGTTCCGTCCATTTTTGTATTCCGCGCCAACAGTTTCCCAGAGTTAGTGCAACATGTACAGCACTCCCTCTTTTCTATTTCTTTTGCGCATGCGTGACTGCACAAATTTGAATCTGTATTTTATACAGAATAATTTATTTCGTATTATTATTTCGTATTTGCTAATACTTTACCCAAATTTCAACAGTCCTGTCCTCTATTTATTATATTTGAAATTTCCTGTAGATGTCTCCACATTATTTCTAAAGAATATTTGATAGAAACACGTGGAGATGCAATAAACAGTGGAATACTCAAAATTCGCACAAGTTCATCCATAAGTATGTATAAATACAATAGTGTAAAATTATTTACGTAAAAATATTAATGTAATTCACGCTATCGTAAAAAATAAGTATATATTTGATGTTCATGTTCATGGAATTATCATGTTCATGGAATTACCATGTTCATAAGTCATGAATAGTGAACAAGTATCAGTTGACCCTAGTACTGTTTTTTTGGATCTACAAACACTTGAATTTCAAACAAATCATTCTTCATCAAACAGCGATGTATCTGATCAGGAAACAATAATTTATGATGAATTTATGGACAATAA
>JBCAUG010701977.1:0-13498 GCA_038406175.1 Haplosyllis leylae
GTTCAAACCTAGTCTCTGATACAACTTTGGCTTTTGCTGTTTCTGACAGTTTTCATTTATCACATTATGGAAGTACAGTTTACAACTATCCTTAAATTTTGTCATATCAATAAGGTTTCCAAAGATAAAATCATCATATTTTATCAAAGTAATGACCTTCAAAAAATTATTCCATTGGCATTCATATAAATATGAATTTATTTTTAGCAACATTTGATATATTCTTTGAGCAGCTTTCCTTTAACCGGATGTCTTATGTCTGGTTATCAACACTGCCTTGAATGGCACCTGCTATTTAGGTGTAAAAAAAAGATGCCGCTCAAAACACGTCTAACTGTATTAATATTTAGGAGCAATTGAGTCGTCGAACTGTTTTCATTTTGATTACGATGCGAACTTAAAATCTGATCAAGACTTTTAAACTGAAAACGACGGCTTTTATTTTTGTTCGTGTCATTTTATTCAGTTTACCAACGGTTGCATCTGAATGTAAATTTATTCTGTTTGAAATGTTCGCTAAACTGAGAACTATCATGAGCGTCATATGAGAGGTGTTTGTACAGAACAGCCTCAATTTTCCAGTCATGGGGCTGGGCGGTTACCTCTTTTGAAGGTAAGAAACCTTAGCGAAGCGTCAGTTAATTGCAAAGTTCTTCTGTTTTGACTGGTAAACTGAGATTGGGTCGAATTTTGTAATGCACAAGTTTAATGAAAAGGGCAAAATGTACATTTTAATAAGGGGTCACATTTTTACAGGGTGGTAATTTAATTTGTGAATTGTTAAATGATCCAGGGAATGCTGTCGTTGTTACTAGGAACTTTCCTAAATATCCTTTAAGTTGACGAGACCTACCCTCTGTTACATAAGGATAATTCAATAAAATATAAACAAAAAAATCTCATATTTGAACAGTTTTTTTATTTAAAATAAAACAATTCTGTATTTTTGTAAATTAAAGATTAATAGCAAGACAGTAAAGTTTACATCAGCTCAGAATCATTCAGACGGTGTATCAAGTGTACAATTTGAGTGTAATTTAGTTTTTCATCTGCCAAATGCTACAATCTACATCACGGGTATTTTCCTTTCAGTAAATTGGAAAACTTCAAAAATAAAAGCTTTGTCCATATTTCACACGAAGACATTGTAATCCACTTTTTACTCCTATCACAATGCGACCACTTTGGAAAATCGAAGCAGGAATGTAAATTTAATTGAAAGAATTCTGCTGGTCAGTTAAAGTTCGTTAACATATCACAATTTCATTTTTGAGGGTGGGTGTTACTACTTTCACTGTCTAATTGAACTTGTAGACATATCTTTTGAGAGGAATTATACAACATGTCACTTGAAAGGATCAGAAAATTTTTCCTGCACATTATGGTGTTAAAATTTAATTTATAATTGCAGATTGTCATTCATGGATAAGTTTCATTTTAAGAATATTTTGCCAACAACAAGAAACGACATGGCGGCAAGAATTTATTACTGCATTACTGAGAAATGGAGTGAAGTCTCATTGTTAATTACAACAGATAATAAGGAATTAGCACCTGAGTATACCGCCTCTTTTTAACATACTTCCCACTCGTGCGTACATTTGATTTAATTGTATTCTTACGTTATAAAGGATTTTGTTTCTTTGCATGAATTCCCGTTGTGACTTCGCTTCCTTCGAACGTTAACTAATGAGAATCAACCAAAAAACACCACCCACTTCCCATTCCTATTTCCAATTAATATTTTTTCAGACTCTTG
The DNA here is from genome assembly GCA_038406175.1 of Haplosyllis leylae. NCBI lineage: Eukaryota > Metazoa > Annelida > Polychaeta > Phyllodocida > Syllidae > Haplosyllis > Haplosyllis leylae. Next base: position 1,760 of record JBCAUG010701977.1, read on the forward strand.
TAAATGTTTAATTGATACGAAGTATGTGCAGTTGTGCAGGATATGTTGTCTCGCATTAAGAAAGTTAACCGGTCATTGAACAAGCGCTGACCGTCACGATTGCCACAAGTTAGTGTATATTGTTCACACAGGCTTAAATATGCAAACAATTCTTTTATCACAAGTCTCTGAAGAGTTGATGCTTACGCATATACAGGCAGTGGAACACAAGAAATGAATACTTCCAATGCAATCAATCAGTCCTCTGCAGTTTCCCTTGCCCAACAAGCAAGTGTTTTCTTTATACCTGTACAGAATTTGAATAAATTTCTTATCAATGCAGTGTGTGTCAACTTTGATCCCAGATGTCCTCCATTCCTTCTCGCATATCTTTGAGACCGGAGAGTGATTTCAACTGACCAGCGTAATACGCTACATCCGCCATGACAAGTCTGAAAAGCGAAACACTCTTAAAAGCTGAACTAAAAACCTCGGACAAGATTTTCAATGAAAATTGCTTGAAAGATAGATACCTACATCAGCATTTACTACGCTAGATGATTCTTGTTTAATTTAAACCATCGTGTGAGTTCACGAATAGGTCGGACGCTTACCCGTGTTGAGGGCCTCCATCAGGTGTTACCCCAAGTTTTATTAACTGACCTCGCAGATGAATCTTAAAATTCTTGTGAATTCGTTCAAATAAACTCTGCAATGTTAAAAACACAACCACATCACAAAGGTTCGCGAAATTTCAAGCAGTGTATTTATTCTCGCAGTTACTATCATTTGGGTTGCTAATTATTCCTGGACACAAGAGGGATGCCATCACCAATGTGAAAGTGGCTTACAATGGTTCACAGGTTTACCTTTATTTGGCACTGCGGCAACAGTTCCGTGATGGCCTCGTGTAACTTTGCCATCTGTTTGCATATGTTCCTGAAGCACACTGATGGCATAGGAGCCTTCACCTCCCACTGCAAAATAATTCCCCAATTGATATTTGAACCATGTAACTAAACCAGTTGAGTAACAACATCTCTTTCTATTTATTTGAACAACAACAACAATAAACACTACTGTTTGTGGTACCTTTGCCTCACAATAACAGGGTGCTTCACAAGACAGGTTCTACATTTCTGTTACCACCCCTCTCATGCTGCCGTATGTTTCAAATACAAGAAAAGAAGCAGATCATTTCATATAATTTACAAAACAACCTACCTTAGACAGTGTCAGATCAATCATTGAGTCCATGATTGCCACCAACTTGTTCGATATCTCCTCTATGTGGTCATTGTAGTCCTATGAATTTCAAATGTTACGAATTTAATCCCTGTCCTTTCAATCCCAAATTCGCCATCCAGTGAATTTGAAGCAGTTGCTTTTGATACTCAATTGTACCTTACTTCAGAAGTTTGGTATACTGGTATTGATCGCCTTACCTTATTGATATGCGTGAAATGTTTCAACATGTTTGACTGCTTTCCCTGAAGTCTTGTTTCAAAATGCTCCTGTATTTTTGGCAGAAAATGAACGACTAATTGTAGACATCTGGATGCTAATGCTAAAAACAAAGAAAAGAAAATTAGTCCCTTGCCACTACAGAAATACAGTAATATGTACCCTTACTTCTTATCCTGTGATATGCCACTTGCACTTATTTGTTCATTGACTGAGCAATCATCACTTTCCAGGGTGAAGGAATATGTACAGGGTGAAAAAGTATTAGTATGTAACAAAGTAAATAAAAGTTAATTTCTTACCAAGGTTTTTCGTTGTTATAGTTTTAAGGCCAACAAGTTGTAAGGCACCGGCGCCAAGGATAAGTTGGCACGTTCTGGAGTTGAACATCTAAAATAAACAACGAAAGCACATTTATTTCTGGGTAAACTACCTATATTTGCTTCAATTATATTTTCAACTTAAGTCGTCTCATTAAGTAATTTACTGATGACGGCATCCCCCCCCCCCCCACCAACCCCACAGAAAATCTCCATTTAAATGTAATTACATGTATATCATAATAACGTTGCGTTACAATTTCACTGATGTTATTATGTGTGACTGACCTTTAGTAACTCGACGAGTCTTGTGAGTACATCAGGTATCGCTGACGGAATATCGTCGACACATTGACAATACTCACCGACCATTTTCAATAGCATGAGCACCGTTCTGCAAGAAGGAACGGTAACAACTGAAAATCTGAACTTATAGAAATGACTTTAGCTTGCTTTGCCAGTAGCAATATGATAGAGGCATTATAAGTAATAAATAGTTTACTTACCCAACAACTGCGTACTTTTCGTTACCAACGGAAAGAAATTCCCGCGGCTTTCGTTCTGAAAATAAATTTGATGGAATTTTTTAAGTATCAACAATTTTAACAATAGTACACAATTACAAAAGTACTTTTCAGTTGGAACTAGTGTGGTGGTATTTTCTCCTAAAATTGCTTGGAAAGAAACCAGAACCGGTAAAACATAATTCCCATCAGTTTCTTGTGCATAATGAGTGCAGTCATATTTTAACGGGTGCATTAGGTTAAAATAAGCTTCTTAGGCGAAGATCTCATTTGTTCAATTTAGATTAAAACTCTTAAGTGTATGGTGTTACTATGATAGTATCAGTTGAACACAAGCCTAAAACCCAAAACAATGGCGTTAAACCCTGAAAAACATTTTTTACTATCTCCATTGTTTACCTTGGAGTTGAAGGTAGGAGTCTAAAAACAAGAATAAAGAAAAATATTACTACTGTGTGTGATTCCATTTCCGAGCATCTGTGTTGTCCCGAAAATAGTAGCATTCCAAGGTATTTCACATTCTTACCTGTCTCAGCTTTTCTATCGTAAGGTAGGACACCCATTTGTCCAGTTGATTCTATGTGCCTGACCAGCTCTTGGAATTCCGTGGGTACATCTGCTTGCTTCCATCGTTCGTTGTCAAGAATCAAGCTTAGCTTGGTTTTCCTTTCTTCGTGGAAACGGTTTACGAATCTGTTTGCCTGTGTTAAAACAAACAACATAAAAGCAATGTCAGGTTGCAATTTTAATTCAAGACCACAACGACAAAGACTCATATTGTGCTGTCTAAACATTTCAATGATATCATTAAATGATGTGTTCATATTCGACGTTTTTTTTTTGCGTCTACGGTTGGGTGAATTGATAACGTTTACGCAAAAGTAACGCATTTGTGCAGGACCATAAATGTACCAATGTTTTATCCGCAGTACCTGGTTCTGTAAGCATCCTCTGAGGGAAGTGCTTCGTCGTCCACAAACTCGTTCACAATCCGTGACAAAACTCTCTGTACAACGTGACAATGATACAAACTCGTTTGAGGACAATCTTTCCAAGAAGCCATCCTGAAATACAAAATCAAACCTTTGCTCTCAATCATTTTGAGTGGTGACCTGGTTTTTAGGCCGAACATTTCTTTCATTGTACTTTACAATAATGGAGAGGTTACATTGAAATTATGCTTAAGCAAAGTACCCGAGCTCTTGCAACCAGCAGTTTCACACATCTATCATGGGCATGATCACAGACTTGACACAGCATTTCACGTAAGTAATTTGTTACTTTTACATAATCTGCATAAGACATCATTACATCCACATCGTTGCTTCTGTGTAATAATAAAGAAAAACTTTTATGAGATTATAACAACAGAAATTACGGAGATTTCTCACTCACTACTTTCACAGAATTAAGAAATGTGTCTATATGTACGCACACAGAAACTCTCAAATTAGTATTTTTGGGTGTGACGGGTGTTGTTGATATACTCTTTGAAGGTGATGATGGGACATTAGTGTCTTCCCCATTTTGTTCATCCCCTTCCTCGTTCAATTCTCCATTCATTAGATCGGTTCCGTTCACTTCTGCTGCCACTTGCTCATACAGTACTTCTGAAACGATTTCCATATTTCTCATTGAATTGCAATACTACAGATCTAACATGGATATCATTTATAGTTGGCATAAATGCGGCAAAATCTACTTATAAAATCCTGGAAACGGTAGACATGCCTGACTCTGCAGTGAGATCCAGGTTGTTCTGACCAGCAGCCACCTGCGCTACCTCTAACATCACTTCTACTACGTTCTGTAAAAAAATTGATTGTTCAAGTTTATAATGCTTTTTCTTCTGATGAAATACGTCGTCTCTTTTCCTACTATACTAAACACCGAAAATAAACGTTTGGAACTGAATTGATTATTTGCAATAAGGTAATGAATTCAGAATCGTGTAAGAGTAATTAATGTGTAAGAGTAATTAATCTTACCTTTACTCTTTTAAGTAAGACTAGAAGATTATCAAACACATTTTGTAACAATTTCATCCATTGTGCATAGTTCAGTAGTCTCATTTGGTCTGCCAAACTGAAAGGCGAACAGAAATGATTGAGTAATAATACTCATAATTTTTAAGGCACATTAATGTAAATCACCAGACACAAGAGAAATAGTCTAATGCTACCCTGCTACAGAGTAGTATATAACCCGCCCGTACTGGGCAAGAAATAATATTCTTTCTGCGAATGTCATCCAAACTTTCCAACTTTTTAAATGTTGCTTACCTTCCAGGACTATTTTCCGTATCAATGTCTTCAGCTGCCGCAACAGCTTCTATCACAGTCTGCAAAAGAAGAAACGTGTACATAACATATTGTGATATGCCATGATGTCAACAATAACTTCTGGTAAATAATGAAATAAATATTGGGACCCTTTGCTTCAACTGACTACCATTGTGAAAAGAATTTTCATTCACACCTGTTTTATGATTGCCTTTAGTCCTGTGCAAGCCTCTTCTCTGTAAACATCAACAAAATTGTACTTGTGCTGTCTGAACATTCCAAAGATAATTGCCACGAGCCGTTCCTGCAGAGAGACATTCAAACAATAGGATGTCAAAGATATGAAGTTATCTTAAACACGCAGACAACCATTATTACCCCCTTCCCGTGAAATATCATCGTTACAATTCAATACCGAGTTGGAAATTATTGAAAACCATTTTATAATTTGACTAACATGAATAAATTTATTTAATTCATTTTTGTTACATTTCTTCCTTTTCGATCGCGTTCTACATACAACTAAGCTTGCAAAGCTCCAAGTTTTTAGTAATTATGCACCAAAATCGTTATACTATGCATGAAAGTAAAGCACTATTATTTGTGTTTTTTTACACCTTGTATATAAAAATTTCCAAGCACATTTATTTGACGAAAATTCTGCCGAGAATTCTCATCAGAATAAATGTAACACATTGTTCCAAAATGGAGCCTTGGCTTGTCCGAGTGAAAAAAAAAAGTTGCTGTTAATGCAAAAGGCAACTAATAAATAATATCATAGAATTCATGTTCAATGAAAACGAATGCGCTTCAATTAAAGAAAGCAATTCATTTTGGAACAATACGGAGCATTGGCGTATCAGTGCCGAGCGCAGTTGGATACATGATGTAAAAACATTTTTTAACCCCTTCCTACTACGTTTACCTTTATTTTTTTAATAAACAAATTAATTTCTATCTTCGAAAGAACTGGTATGTGTTTAAACTCTTGAACATTTCATAGGACTATGATCGCTAAAAAGGATATGTACCTGCAATCATTGGAGATATATATCCCTAAATTTTACCTCAGTTTTGACTATTCATTTGTAATGCTTTATTTTTGCAGGCAAGGCCCAAGGGTATGCAAAAATCGCTATTGGAATTATTAATTAGGAAACGGGTAGTCAGGAAAAGCCATGCAGACAATGATGTTGGAGTTTTATACCTGCACTTCACTTAATTCATCCTAACAAGTAAATATTCCAAATTATGGATAATCAATTGTGCAAAGATTAGCTGTTAATTTCATGTAGCTTTGCAAAATTACATGACGGCCTTTGCTATGTCGATAACATCAATTGTTTCAATTACTTTGCTGTGTAACCTTGATTATTACACGCATATTTCTCTTGACAATGTTGCCAAGCTTTAGGTATTTACCTCTTCTGGTACATTGGCTCCTTCTGTGAGAGGTCTATTTAAATCAGACGTAGCATAACGAACGAAGTCTTCTTGCATCATCTTGTCTATCACCTTCTCCATTTCTGCCAGTTGTGATCCCAAATGTCTGAAAACAAAATAGTATAGGATGCTTACATTTAGGGATAAAAGCTTGTTGACCTCCTGAAAAGTTGGCGTGTTTTTCATGAATTCTTTTAACTATTGAACAATAATCTCTGTGAAATCAAATCATGTGACCACCTGAAACTGTGGACACCAGCCAATTCCTGCGCAAGAACTTCCTGTGTTGTAGAGATTAAATCCAGGGCACCCACGAACTCATTGGTGGAGAGCAGCAACTGTATTGTTGGTTGTGTCTGATGTACTGTGGACATTAACTTCAGCTATGGGTAAGGATCAAAGTTGTAAGTGCATGTAGTTCCAAGTCGTCTTGGAAAACTGTCACAAAATCCAGAGAAATCAAATGTCCAAATATGTTTAATTAAGTCGCAGCCTTTCATTTATATTATGTGAAACTGTCACACAAAACTGACTTTACCTTATTGTACAATTTAAGGTGATTAGCCCTGGCTTGTTCTACTCTCATAATCTGAAGAGGACCCTCTACCATTGAGCTATTCAAGTGTTTCACTTTCTCCCTGCAATAAAGAAAATCTAAAATGAAATGTAATTGCTGCTATTCATGTTCTTACCATGAGAATTTTGTCATTTCCTGCAAAATCACTTAAAATAATTCGAAACTTGATCATCACATTACATAAGCAGACATAAAAACTTTCAATTCCCACCTTAAGTTCTTAATGGCAGTGATTGTATTTGACATGTTTTCTTGTAGTTTATCATGTGAGGTAACCGCGTGAAAGAAGGCTTCAGACCGTAACGATATCTGTCGTGCAATCTGGACTTCTACGAGGTCTAAATAGTGACTCAACTGCAAAGCGAATGGCAATTAATTATTAAAGTAGTCCTAGAAAATCTATCGAACGACTTAAGTCACACTCAAGCTCACCTTTCTTAAAATTTATCTGCTAAGAAACTTCATGAAATAAATACCTTCTCTTGTAATAGTTTCGATGATGAATGTTTTTGAGCCGGTTGTTTTCTTGATGGTTCCACTTGCGTCCAGGGAAATACTGCATTAAACGTTTCAGGGTTCTCAAGTGAGAAATTCGGATGCATGAATATCTGAAAAGGATGAAGTACTTTTTACTGAGCACATTTCTGCATGGAGCAAACTGTTTTCTGTTAGGAACACTGTTGGACTATTTAAATATGAATTATGTATTACCTTCGGAATTGCCTCCAATTCTGCACGTGCCAAATCTGTAAACAAAATGAAGAAACAACTTAGCTTCAAAATTAGACGACGAAATTTTGTCCTGTTGATATGTTGCTCTAAACTCACCTTTCTGTCTGGCATGTAAAGAAGGGAATGATTCTACGGGGAGAGTATTTCTGTCATCACTAGATTCAGTAAGGGTATTCAGTCTTGTGTGAGCTTTTAATCTCTGTAATTGTAAATGGAACACAATTGGTCCCGTTACATTACAATAGTAAACACCTAAACTTAAAAATTCAGATATCTGAATGAGTGTCAAGTTTGTTTTCAACTACGATATCATAATTCACTCCAAATCGCACACAACTTCACAATGAAAAAAACCCCAACAAACTAGCTATTTATTAGGGTGAAGCCCATAGCACTACAAACCCCGGAAGTTCTCTTTAGATAACGCCTGAAGTGCTCTCTGGTTATATCTTGAAGGTGAGGTGAGGGATAGACTGTTGTCTTTTCAAAACTCTCCCCCCAGGTCTTCGTGAAGAAGTCAGTTTCACGACGAGTAAGTCTTGGATCGTTTAGAACTGCAGGTAAGTTGACTTGTGAATTGAATACTGTCCACTTGTGTTGATCCTCTACCACCGAAGGTTCATTGTCATGAAGTGGTTGAGGTTGTGCATCGGAATTTTTCCCGACATAACTGCTGCTGATCTTTGACATTGCTGTAATTAACATTTAGTTATTTACATTAATGACATTGTTACATTTATGAATAAGCTGTTCTCACTGAACTACTGTGCAAAAATATGAACACCCTTCTAAATGAAAAATTGATTAATGAACCAGGCAGAGGCACGCCCAAATATTCTGCTGTCACAACAAATACCATCATAGGTAGTAGGCATGCAAAGCCATTCATTCAAAGTTTCGAAACAAATTATGAAACTGTAGGTAATCTAAAATGTTGGAAATAAAATAATGACATTTAAGTTGTCGTATGTTATACCTGCAGTTGTTGAAGCGTGAGCTTTGATTACATGTTCCTCGTAATCATGATCATTGACGCCTTCAATTGGTAAACTTCGACAAACTCCATTTGGTCCATATCTACACACAAAGGAGCCTCCTTCTTTACTGCAATGAAAGTCTCTGAGGTGGCGAACGAAATCTCTTTGAGTTTTGAAGGTAACTGTAGACGATCTACATGCAGAACACTTCTTCCAGGGGTACAATCCAACTGCAGAAGCTGCAGCAGAAGTTTTCACTAACACATCCGAGGCCATATGTTCTTAGATACATACCCTACAGTGCATGCAGTGACCAAGTTATGTTTTTTACAACTCAGCTACATAATTAACTTTAAAACTTTATAACTAATTTCCGAAATTGACGCTTTGAAATGCCTATCAACTAGCAATCGTAATAATCAAACTTGATAAATCCAAAGTCAGGCGAGGTGCAACCATTGGAATCCCACAATGCAACACTATACGTGGATTTGGGCAAATTTCTTTATCAATTCCAAACCGGTGTCCAAAGTTGGCATGTCAATATTACACTTTTCTAGCTTTTCTCAGTCAATACCCCCATCAGCAACTAGAGCAATAGGTCTCTTCTCTCAGGGGGCAACAGCAATAGGGTGATGCTGAAGGAGGGGTGCCACTTGGGGACCACCAGTGTCTAACAGCAACTGACAATTCTGAGTACCCTCTGTGGAGTACTACCACTGGAAGAACACAAACTAGCAGCTTCTATATAGATTTTATTAGAAAAGTCCAATGTGAGGTGGAGTGGTCACAGCACAATGCAATGATAAGCCACACTTGGGTCTAGTGACAGTTGACACACAAGACATTGTCACAGACATTATTAGTACACAATACAAACTGTAAGTATAGTCCAAAAACAGCAAAGCTGTAGAAACAGCAAAAACCCTGAAATACAAGAACAGGAATGTGTAGTCACCAAGACAAAAGTACAAAAGTACAATTCAAGTAATTTCAGTGAAAGAGACAATGGTTTACTGATTAAGTACATTACTACTTATATTGTAACAGGTTAAATAAATAGGAGGGCTGTGGCCCCCAGCCCCCTGAATCCTGAGTGTCCAGTGCACTCAGAATGCTCAAATAAGCCTTTTGAGACACCTTCCACAAGATCTAGGAGGAGTTTTGTGAGAGTCACTGCTACCTGAGAAGTTCCTGCTATATAGCTAATGCTACTTGACAGTCTGGTGGTCACTCTGGTATTCCTGCTTTCCTTGGCATGGCCTCTTTTATAGAGCTTAGATTGGAATCACTTTAGCATATTTGAGCCACACAGTTTTGCTCTAGAGTGGAGGGGCGCAGGTAGAAATACACTCATACCCTAGCACTTGCACCTTCAATCTGATTGGTGCAACATAACCATGGATCATGTGGAGGGTCTGATTAGTCCCTAAACAATGTGCATGTGATTGAGATATACTGGTTGGATGTGGCTGGAGGATAATGGCATGATTGGGGTTTGATTGATACCTGACCACAAAGGAGGGGTGTGATCATTATAACTGCATGTTCCACACACTAAATTAACTGCAATGAGTCAATTACAACATGAGACTAAACTACAGGCCTCCAAGTAATTTATTAACCTGTTACATACTATTTCACATTTATTGCCATGAAATTTAAACTGCATATATTAAATATTCTAATTTGTCTGTATTTATGCAGAGTATGACTCATTTGGACATAGGAAAGTGGTTAAGCAGTTATCAAAATCTAAAAACAAAAGAGCCATGGATATTGGTTCATGGCACAGCTTTTCAATGCTCTGTAATAATTCCCATATTGATTGGAAATAGAAAATGACCTTTCTCCCTTAAAGATTCACAGAAAAATGAGCACAGATCTCTGGGATTTTGACCTGATAACAAATGTATTGATGCACCATTTCTTTATCTATTTATGAATCTCAGAATAAAATAATCTCCCAGGCAATCACAGGTAAGGATTCAATCTCAGAGTAATCTCAGTTATATCTCAGATTCATATCACAGAAAACCAACATGTATCAATGCACCAGAAGTCCCATACCAATTAACATTAGCCAATCACAGGAAAGGATTTTGTCTCAAGAGTAATCCCATATCTCAGAAAAAAACCAATATGGCAGCCCCCATGGTTGATTTAGGACTACAATAGTGCAGCAAATAAAAAAAAGCTGTGCTAACAAAAGGGCTCAGATCAAAACAGGAAGATTCAGCATACACAATTACGAGCAAGGCGGCAATTAATTTTTTGCAGAGCTGTTGTAAACAGCTGGGCTATTTAAATGGAAATATTTTTGGGTGAAATCTCCAAGATTCTCATGAGATTTGGTAATTTAAGTGGGTCTGATTGGTCAAAACAGTGACCACATGACTAATGAGTGAGATTTGGTGAGAGTTGGAGCTTAACAAGAGTTTGGAATGTGATGTTTCGTTAAACAGAGTTTTTTTACTGCAATAACTCTGATTAACTGCTTAAACAGAGTTTCCAACTTTGTTTAAGGGAAATCTCCTGAGATTTGGGGTAGAACGAGATGTGCGAAAGATTATGAAAACTCTGTTTAGGCAGTTAATTGGAGTTATCAGGGTAAAAAAGTCTAATTAACAAAGTCTCATGAGATTTCGGCCGAATGAGATGTGCGTGAGATTTCTAGCAGACGAAAATTGTACTGCACATGTGCACAAGCTTGTCTGCATGAGCAGACGCTCTTCTGAGCATGCGCATAATGATTATTAGCCTGGAAACTGTAACTTTTGGGCAAGTTTTGTTACGCGATTACATTCACGTTTTTTGCTCGTCTGCAGTACTGGGGCTGTTCACTTCAAATTTTCTAACCCAAATTACTCAGTGCTTCTTGCATCTTTTAAGATGCCATTTTGGCTATGAGTAGACACTGATGGTACCTACCCCCAGTAGAAAGCTCACCCCCAACTCCCCCTGGAAGAGAAGATATCAGCCAAAAACCTCTGGGGGTGGAACCAATGAGTTCCAATCAGTTGGAACCAATTCAAATCCATGAAAAATTACTTTGATTTAAGCCATCATTGCTATATCTCTGTTCTAATATGTAGAACTAAGTGAAATCTATGCCCAGGTAAAATTTCATAAGGATCGGTTAAGTATTAACGGAGATATACTCATGGTTCCAATAAGTGCAACCAATGTTGGAAGCAGTATGTTGGAACCAATGTTTACGTTGTCAAAAAGATGTGAAATGTCAAATTATCAAACACTTGGACTATGGAGGAGGTTCACACAAAAAAAATTGACATAATGAGGTTCAAACATATTGACGTCAAGTTTGATGTCACATATGATGCTCACCAAAAACCCTCAAAATGTATTTTTGACCAATTTTGATGACCTTCATATCTGACGTCAAAATTGACATAAATATGTCTGAACCTCATTGTGTCA
>JBCAUG010702088.1:0-13497 GCA_038406175.1 Haplosyllis leylae
AGGGGCAACAGGGAACCCAAAATCTGCTGGTGTTGTTGTTCTTGTTGTCCCTGTTGCCCCAGTCAAAGGATTCAGGCCCGAAAAGACACTTGTTGTTGCATTTAAACACTCATATCCTATGCGGACAATATTTTGAAAATTGGTATCCCTGGGGGATTGCTCTGACAGAGCTTTCATAACTTGCTTGAGGTTGGCACTGTAAAATTTGACAGAGTTGAAAGAATCCATGAACTGCATTACACCTTTTGGTATTATAGGAAAGTAATGGTGTATCCCGTTGTAGCCCAGTTTAATCTTGAAGTAATCTTTGTCATTATTGTGTTCTGAATCATGGTCAGAGAGGAGGTACACTTCTGCACCATCTTCAAATTCGCCGGACCGCATTGTTATTCTTTTTGGAACCACCTCAGGCTTGAATATAGCCATTGTAGTCTGTTGTAAAAAATTTTTTTTATAAAATTGTGTCAAATAGCCCCCCAAAAAGTTACTAAACGGTTACTAAACGGTTCCAAAATGGTACCTTTTCGGAAAAAATGTCACGAAAAAAAGTCCTAAACTTGAGTTCCGAAATGGTTAACCATTTTGGACTTCTGGAACGCACTCCCGTTTTTGTTCCGAAATGGTACCTTTTCGGAATTTTAACCAAACTTGCATGTACGAATGAGTTACTAAATGGTACCGTTTCGGAAGTATGAAACTGTTCTGAAATGGTAAAAATTGGATTGTTTTTGAGGGAAAAATAGGTTTTTATTAAATTTTAGGTTGCAGTACCTGTAACATATATCGTAGTGCTTTTGCTGCTGCAACATCTGCATGTGACTGGGGCAAGATCATATGAAGGAGCCATTGCTTGTATGTCATGCCACTGGCTAACAACTCATTCAGGATAACAGCCTGTTTAGAGAAGAAAGTTATTAAAAATATTGTTTATTATGTAGGGGTATTAGGAATCAGTTTATATAGTATAAAAGGGAAAGATAGTAGAGAGTTGTAAATATTTGTTTTTGTATACCTTGTACACATCAGGGTTTAAGGCCATCACACTTATCATCTGCAGCCTCAAATTGCTCCCTTTGTAGTTAGAGGGTTTTAAAGGGAAGAAAAACAGGGTACTGCTGAATAAACAGTTGGAACTGTCCTGACCCAGGAGCTAAAAAAAATTAAAAATTTTTGGTTATTTGATCATGAAAAATTTCTTTATGATTTATAAATTAAGGGAAAATTATTTAAATCAATAATTGGGTTTGTGGGGTAATACATGTATAAATATAGTGTAAAAATACTGTATAATTAATATAAAATATGTATAATCAACAAAAAAAGTAGAGTATATTACATTCTGCAATTATAAAATATATTTATACAAGACAAAGTGAAATAAAATGTAAAATAACCTCATGGATTCCAGCATCATAGTTTTTACTCAGCCAGTTGCAATACCCATCTGCAACTTGATTGTTTCTGACAGTACCAGCCAGTTTCATAATCTCACACCAGGTGTTGGCATCCTCTGGTGTGTGGTCAGGATTCAAAGACTGTAGGTACTGGGCTTTGAGGGAAAGTTCTGATCCTGATGCAGATGAGGATGCAGTCCCAGATGCTGTTGTTGATGTTCCAGCTGATGGAGATTGCTTGCTTTTCTGCTTGTTTGGGCTGGGAGGCTTTTTTTTGGAAATAGGAGGTTGAGGTGGCAGAGTGTTAAATTCCCTATCATCAAGGTCATGGACCTGTTGAATAACTGTAGGATAGGGAAGTGCCCTGAAGCCTCCAAAAGTGGGATGACTGGAGCTCCAGAAGGTTAGGACATCATCATGTGTCTGAATAAGGGAGAACAAAGTTAGAACATATGGGGAAAAATATGTGAAAATTTCTAAGAAAATAGCGCCGTTTCGGAACCGTTTCGGAATTATTTTAGCGTTTCGGAACTATTTTGCCGCCGTTTCGGAAAAAACAGGTGCATTGTGGGAAGGCTTGAACCAGTTACATTTTCTAAGTTTTTTTCAGTCAATTTTTACATGATCCAAGGGTTTTGAAAAGCAAATCTGTGGTTACAATATGTCTCTAGTATTTAATGAATAAGGTGTAAACTTACTGAAGATGGGGGCTCCATACTTCTGGGGGAAAAACTTGTAAAAATGAAGAACTATTTTGCTGCCTGGTTACTGACAAAATGGCTGCACTGCAAGGATACTTGTAAAAGTGGAGTAGGTCAAATGCTTAAAAAGGCAAAAAAAGTTACTAAACCCCAAAACAGTTTAGGAAATATTATTGACACATGGTTTGGCAGAGGCAGATGTTGGCAGAGGCAGAGGGTGCGTGACTCCCTACTCGAGCAAGGCACCGACTGCCATATTAAAATGTCCAACGAATCCTTTTAAGTAGCTCGGACAGTTGGGCACAACAGCACAAGAATCGACCCAATGGTGTGGACAAATCAGATCATATGTTACAAAATGTACACGTGCAAAACAACATTTCAGCTGCTTTTATATTTTACCAACTTCCTGTCAGCCATCTTTTCTCTTTCTTCACCATCAAACAATTTATTAACCAATATGGCTGTAAGAACAAGACCTGCACATCATCTTAAGGTTACCCTTTTATTTATTTCTCATTGAAACTCCTATGTACTAGTTTTAATCATATAATTCCTGAGAAATATAACCATTTACTTATTCTGAAGGTTCTACATAACAAATAAAAATATATTAAACCTACAAAATATTATCACTGAATTAACTACCTCTAGTCATAAATTTATATTACTCAAAATTTTAAAACTTTGAAATAAAACAAAATAGAAATCTTAATATATCCTTATTCACCATTAGGTAGTCATGTATTGAATCTTAAGGTTCTACATAACTAACACAAATGTACAATAGTTATTATTCTATTAACTACTACTAATTATTACATGTGTACTTTTTTTGAGATTCCACCTCCTCCTCATCGCCCTGAGCTTGGATCCACAAAATATGGACAGCCATTTCAACAGATCATGAATATATACATGCAAGATCATCATCTAGTATGTAATATTCCTCATTGTAAATCCATAAATTTGTATGTATTTCTTTTCTTTTAAATTTCAAAATCCAAAAGACTGTTTCACTGTTCATAAATATATCCTTGTAGGGAATATAACAGAAGTGGAAAAAAAGCTGACCCAATGCCAAGAAACAGTTGCCATTATCACTCAAATGGAAAAACAGTTTTACCTAGATAATATAATAACCCTTGATGACACACCCTCCACCAGCAGTACATCATCTACCTTGCAGAATAGGGTTTCAAACAAAAGTCTTATTCAATTAGAATCAACATTATTCCACATGGCATCTACTCCTGATCTCTGTGAAGGCATTTTGTACCTATTTCCTATAAAGATCCAAGATAAATTCATTATCAGGTATAAATCTCAGTAAAATCTTTCATAATTATTATTCATTTAATTCCATTATTCCTTCATTATTTTTTATTTACCTTTTACCTACATACTTTTTTTCAATATTGTAGATATATTGAGAGTGGTTGCTACAGAGGATTTACAAATCAAGTTGGTCAATATCTTCTGGCAAAACAACTCAATGTTAAACTTGAAAACATACTTCCTTGGTGCATATATACAGATATTGATATGAAATTAAAAGAAAAACATATAATAAACAAACAAGCTAAAAGATTACGTATCCTCAAAATTCCTCCAAAGGCAAGAACAAAACAGGGTAAGATATAAATCCTATAAACCACATACTCAATAAATAATATTTAAAATCAGTCTATAATTATTAATCCATGATATTTTACTTTTCTAGGACATTCATTAGGTTCCAGAAAGAGATATATTCAACTCCTGAAAAACCAGAAATGTACATCAGTTGTTAATCAGTTAAAGATTTTAAAAGCACATCTTCCAAACAAATACAGTGGACTGGTGGTACATACCCTGAAGAAGAATGCAAATATTTCCAAGCAAGATGACAGGTAACCTAGCATGCACAAAACACAACAAATCATTAATATTTTATACTTATCATAATATAATTACTACAGTAAATATTTTTGGTCTAATTTAGGTATCTTTATTTAATGGATGACACCCCACCAAACATTCATTCATGGAATACATCCTTTCACAATTTTATTCTCAATGGAAAATTACTACCAGAATCATGTACATTCCTTGAACATGTTATTTCCATGGAAACAGAATCTACAAAAGATACCATGTTGTTACTAGGCAGCATATCAAACTATCATTGGTGGCAGTATACCAGATGTGATGGCCAAAAAAGTTCCAGCAATATCCATGTTAATTTGCATGACCACCTTCTTTATCATCCCTCCTGTGAAGACAATGACAACAATTTAAGAGTTACTTACTTACCAAAATCTCCAAGGAATAGACTTATGTACTACATACATGCAGGCAATCTGTATGAACATTCAATGGCAGCTACAATAACACACCTACTGCAAATAGATAGAAAGGAAGAATGTGCAATACCACAAAATGAAAGTGATAATGAAGAGATAGAGCCTCCAAGAAAAAAGAGGAAATATTCACCACACATTTTGAAAGTAACACCAGAAATGCTGTGTACTAAAATGCAACTACCTATTGAACAGATAAATAACAGTAGCCAAATCAACAATACCATATATCATACATTCAGTGAAGAAGTTGTTACAAATGGCACTATTAAGTGGAGAGTACACAGTCAAACAGAAGACACTGTTCTCATGAATAATTATAGTTCATCAACAGGATCACTATCTCTAACATCTTTTGTCCATGTTACACAAAAGAAATCTGAATCTGATTCAGAAACGTTTCTCTTGAAATGTACTTATGATGTGTACAAAGCAATTCAGTCTGCTGCAGCTTCAAATAGTTCAGAAAATATTGATACCAATGATATAGTTTTGGATCACACCTTAACCTGTATGCACTGTAGGTTCTTTAGAGATTTTCTTTCCAAGTACATACATAACTGGAATACAATATATTCTTCATCAGCAATAGACTCCAAAGTAAAAGAATCACAGAAAGAAGTGAACAACCCAATCACAGTTGTTGAAATACCTAACATTCACTCAACTACAAAATTATCTGTTCTCTCTGAAGACTCCTTGTCAATTATTCACATAACATTCAAGGAGGGAACTAAATGTTTTGCTAACTGCCAAAATGGAGAATGCAAGGCAAGACTTCTCAACAAAAAAAAAGTACCAAAATCTACCAGCATCCAAAACATTGAAAATCTATGTGGACATATTCATACTCTATTTGCCAATTTAGAAATATTAGAAAAAACATTTTCCACACTATTTCAACAGTACATTCAAAGATAATTCTAATTCTGTGATTGAAACTGAGAGTTATTCAGGATCAGAGGATATTTTACAATGCACCATAAACACTGAAGATAATGGACTATCTCAAGCCACTAGCACACGGGTAATAAGAACATTGATTATTTGTGAAAATGCAACTTATAATTGCATAATTTCCTCTTTTTCAACATTTTCTTTTATCTTTACATTACAGGCCAATCATTACTTTAACCCAGCTACATCTACTTGGACATTTCCATCAAAAAGTTCTCACAAACCTAAAGAAATGAATGATCTACATCTTTCTCAGTAAGTAATTAAGTCTTTATTTCAAATTGACAATTACACTGAATGTCCTTCAAATACATTTTCCTAAGCATAGTCTTTCTATTTCAGGGAATGTTTCAAAAGATCAAAACAAGTATTTATATCTGAATCAAATCTTCGACTTAGTAATGGCTTCTATGCAGGACCTGATCTTATTCCTCAATTTTACACATCAAATAATCAACTAAAGGAATGTGAATGTGGTGTAAGTATTAAATGTTTTCATTACAACTAAATTTTAATATTGTAATATATAATTATTACTACAAAAGGATCCAAATTCAAATAATAGATTTGTTATCATTCTAGGCTGGCTATGCAGATAAAAAGAACCTTTCACATTGTGATATCATAAAGGATTTTACCACAAGACTTTATACCAGAACAGTAAGGAAATACAAGTAAAACAAGTTTTGCAAAATATCTTTATTACAAAAACATTTATATTAAACCTGAATAATTTCCATTTGCAGGGACCTTTCATGTGTGATGTGTACAAAATACCATGCATCAGGAAAACATGTTTCTTAGAATACAGTGGAGAAACACATTCATTGTTCTTCCTCTCAAATATGACTGCTGCTGGTGATGAAATAGGATGGGACTTTATCAGTGCAGTTAAAACAACAAAAACCTTCTTCACATCATTTTGCAATGAAATGACCAGGAGGTACACAACAACAAATCCACTTTCTGCTCCATTCATGAGTCCCAATACTTTCTTAAAATGGTTATTCTCATGGATAGGAAGTATGAACATTGATTTTCGGAAACATGTTGATCCCTGGTGCCTGTACAAGCCAAAAGTATTGGCTCGTGATGGTACACATATTGGTGTTTCAATTAAACACCTGAACCTTACTACACCTGTGACAAAAGCTGACAGCAGTCAAGATCCAGTTGCTCCACATCATAAAAGGTACATATACATTATTATCTAAAGTTTTAAAATTTGAAATTACATATACAAATATAAATCTGTAAATACAATCTCAATACCTCTTTTTAGGTATAACAGGGTTCTACTTCCTTACCCAAAGAAGCTGAAAACAATCACAAAGAAGCAACATGAGTATTTATGTCATCTCACAAAAACTGCAAGAATTCATCTCAAGTACTTATGTGATAAAACACTTCAAAAAGACAACATAATACTACTTGAGCCAACAGAAGAACAGAGGTCCACTGATCATCTAACTTCCATTATTAAATCACAAAATGACAAAAGACTAGAGAAATTTCTCATTGCATTTTTACATAGAACTGAGAATCCCACAGTTACACATGCAATGGCCAAACTATTATCACTGCTGGCTGGGGATGCACCTATTTCTGCTGTGGTGCCATTTAGATACCATCAACACATACTTATGATATGTGCAGCTATTAGAAATGGCGAGCCATTCCATAATAAGCTTGATGAAATGAATGAATATGGTATGGAAATTTCAAGCGTTTTGCTGAAATCAACAGAATATGGCTGTGCATTAGAATGTGTGGACTTTGTGGAATATTTAGTGGACAAAGTTACAGAGACTCATGTGATTGATCACAAAATACAGGAACCATGTGCTTTTCCTAATTCCTATAATCCAGAAAATGGCACAGCATATTACTTTACACCCCATGGAAATCAAATACGAAACCAGCCAAAATACACAATTGATCAGAAACATGTAAACTATGATGACTTACCTGATGTGGATGAAATGTGCCAAAAACTCTATTTCCTAGAGTGTCATATGGTGGCTATGGATATATGTTTTTGTGGTTTTGCCCTATTCATGGCCACTGTTATGGTTTTCATTTGATATCTGGAGCAGAAGGGAGAAAAGACCCATTTTCTTCACTCTTCAAATATCTACCAGAAGCACCTCAAGACATATTTTATGACTTTGCTTGTCAGTATAGTGAGTACTGCCTTAATAGGGAACCATACTACTTCAGGTGTACAAGATTTTGGCATGACTTATTTCATGGCATACCTCATAAATGTGGGAAAGCTTTCAAGTCTTCAAGAGTGTCTAGTTTGACTGGTATTAATTCAGAAATATGTGAACAGTTCAATTCTTACTTGCAGTGTATAAAATACACAGGATCCCATCTTTCACAGCCTCATTTTATGTTTTTTGTACAGTTTTTTATTTACTTGTGGAACAGAGACAAAACCACAAAATTTCAGAATATTGTACACATTGCTTTAGCTGGTACAATGTAAAACTCAGTATCATTAAGTAAACCTCATATAATCATGTAATATTCATCAATATTAATGTACATAATATCATCTCCAAAAAAATGAAAATGTCACAATAAATATTCTCAAAACACTTTTATTCTGTTTACTACATTTAAGTTAATTACATAAATTGATAATATTATCTCAAAAACAGCAAAGTAAATGCCTAACATTTATAAAAAGATATACTTTTTTCCTTCTTCTCTTGAGCATTAAATTGCTAATTTTGACAAAAATCTAACCTTAGGATTCATAAATTTATTATAATACATGAGCATCAGTTATATAGACCCTCACTTACAATTTTGGCCTTTATTGTGAAGACTTAGTGGATAAACTGGAGATAGATACTTGTTTCTAGTAATACACATATAGTTGGAAAGGAAAACACAGCAAATTGCCATTTTTCTTCAAAATAAATACCTAATCCTATGGTACATAAATGAGTATCTTACACATCTGTCTTAGTTATGTAGACCCTCACTTAAAATTATTGGCCTTTCCTGTCCAGGCTCAGTGCATAAACAGGAGATAAATACTTTTTTCTAGTAATACACATATAGTTGGAAAGGAAAACACAACAAATTACCATTTTTCTTCAAAATAAAATACCTAACCCTAGGGTAAAGAAGAGTGTGTCACGCATCTGTGTTAGTTATGTAGACCCTCACTGACAAGTTTGGCCTTAATTTTTGTAATGAATTGCATAATGTTGAGATAAATAGTATTTTCTATGACTTACATATAAATTAAAACATTTGAGAATGTTTTAAAAAAATTGTTAAGGTAGCAAAAAAAAATTATATCAACAGATTATCCCTTCACACCACTTGTGTCTACAAAAATTAACATTTTTCAATAAACTTACAAATGGTTTGTAAAAGTTATAATTTTTCAATTTTGTTCTGGTTTTTTAAAGCTAGATATCTTGGCCAGGATCTGTTCTAGAGTTTCAGGCATCAGTTACATATATCTGTCCATTATTTACCAAGTTATTTAAAATTAATTAACAGAAATTGTAAAAAAAATTGTATTTTTTGCATTAAAACAAATACAGAATTGTCAAAGTTAATTTTTGCACATATTAGGGTTAGTTACTTGGTTAACACAATAACACTCTTTTATTTTGCAAAAAAAATACCCATGTTAGTAAAGTTTACTGGTAAATTAAAGGTCAATAATTGTAAGTGAGGGTCTACATAACTAACACAGATATGTAAGATACTCATTTATGTATCCTAGGATTAGGTATTAATTTTGAAGAAAAATGGTACTTTGTCTTGTTTCCCTTTCTAATTAGATGTAATTCAACAGAAACAGGTATTTAGCTCCAGTTTATGCACTGAATCTGGACAGGAAAGGCCAATAATTGTAAGTGAGGGTCTACATAACTAACACAGATGTGTAAGATACTTATTTATGTACCCTAGGATTAGGTATTAATTTTGAAGAAAAATGGTATTTTGTCTTGTTTTCCTTTCTAATTAGATGTAATTCAACAGAAACAGGTATTTAGCTCCAGTTTATGCACTGAATCCGGACAGGAAAGGCCAATAATTGTAAGTGAGGGTCTACATAGCAAACATTTATCACATATGAATTTGTTTTTTCATAAAATAAAGTATTCAACAAAAAATGTTTTGTTTACTATTAGAAGAAAATTCTAAATTTTATTGAAGAAATAGTAAGGCAATGTATTTTATTTTAAAAATACAAACATAAATGTTTTTTGAAAAATATTTTTGAAAAACTACATTATATTCTAAAATCTCAACATCTGAACAAGTCATAATACTGATATTAGATCATTTTTTGTATGCCAATATGTAAGCTGTCCGTTCCTTAGAAAGTACATCAGTGACTTCTACATTTTTCTCAACCTAAACAAAAATGAAAGTAGTAAAGTTGGGTTTATTAACATATTGAGAAAGAGAAAAATTATTTAAAAATAAACTGACTTTAGTTGTCTTTATAAATATTTACCAAACAGTCATTGATGAGAAACCAAGTTTCATTATTTCTGATGTAGGTGAAATAATGGCCATTATGAAGTGTTCGTTCACTGTGACAACTCACTGCTTGTAAGGTGTAATATACTTCTTCTTGATTCTGGAAGAGATTAGTGTTGCAATTTTCATTCAATAATGATCCTTAATTTTTACTTCAACATATGAAATCAAATTTAAATATTTATTACCTCTCGAGTAATCAGTACTTCCTCATAATGGTATGCAGTAAATGCTTTCTTCATAATGTGATTATCTTCCCTGAATCTAAATATAAAAATAGAAAATTTAATTTTACTACTTGTGTAATACTGAAGTAATATTGATATTGTTGAGAAAAATGTGAGGGTTACCTATTTATACAAAGGAGTAAACAATCAGGTGCTGATGTGATATTTTCTGTTCTGACAGCATGTGGGACCTCTTTCATACATTTGTCACACTTATAACTGTTTTCACCTTGTAATGTTTCAGTGAATGATCCCTTCAAATAGATATGTTTCAAATTTACATTTATAATTTTCATATTAATTTTAATAGCAATACTTTGTAAAGACAGGAACTTACTGATGCCAAATACTGTGGTAATATAAGGTGTTCAGCATCTCTTGAAGATGTTGTACTGCAAGTCATACATTGGACTGTAATTTAATAAAAAACTGGTTGTTTTTAAAAACAAGTTGATGGAATGAATGATTAATAGTTCATTTGAGAGTTCAAAATCTGTACTTAAAAACATTACACCATGAATATATCACACAATAACTAACATATACTCTAAGATGCGCATGCTTTTGAAATGGCTAATCTGAATTCAAACAATACAGCACATGTTAATAAGATACTAGAATCAGAATATCACATAACAGAATATTAGTTAATATCAATGGGGTTTAGGATGCATTTTTGGGGAATAACTTACCCACAGAGGTAACTTGGATTTTGAATTGAGAAGAACTGGGCATAACAAAATAAAACAAACAAATTAAAAATACATTTGCAAGAGAACAAATGATAATAAGTATCTACACAGGAAATTGTACTCACAAGAAATTTGTTTCTGTCAGGATGATTATTCTGTATAACATTTCTCCAATGTCAGCAAGTTCTCCACTTTTCAAACCTGTAGAAAATGTTGTCACATTTTTTAAAAAAAGTTTAATAGCACAACAGTTTTTAGTAATGATGAATGTATATTTACCAAGCCATTTCAAGACATGAAAGGTTGTAATTCTTCTCCTTCACTATGGTCATAGAATTCCTGAATTCTCTCATCTAAAATAAAGGCATTTAAATGATTTTCATATTTTGATACTTTTTGTGTTTATGGAGATTATAATTTAAAAAAATTAAATTACCAGGTAAAGTTGGGTTCAATGCTCTTAATACAGATAAAGCTGAACTGATGCTGCAACTGGTATTTGTGTTCATGACTCCAAACTTCATTTCCTTGCATTCTACAAAATGGTTGTCTGACATACATTTGAATTTAACATAAGCAAATTGTAATTTAGTTAGATATTCAATTAGATGGGAAGTTGTTGTAAAATTTTCTAATGCTGGTAAGTGACTATACAACAAACATTCTACTGCAGCATCAAAAGTATCCAAGTTTTTCTCTTCATGCTGTTTCCTAAGAACTTTCTTCAAATTATCCTCTGTGAAAAATAGTCAATTATTAAATTCAATTTTATCATAAATGCAATGTATTGCTTTTAAAATTAAATAATTGAAATGTAATTGAATGAATTGTTGAGTATATAAATTATGGATACTTACTCAGAAAACATTCCAGAATGTGTTTTTTTCTTGGAATTGGAATAGGTGGACTTGCTTGATGTTCTTCTGAAAGATAAATTTTAGATGATATATATCTTGAAAGAAAACACATAATAATTCAAGTAATAGCTATGTAGAATCTCATTGCTATAGTTCAAGTAATAGTTATGTAGAACCTCATTGCTATAATTCAAGTAATAGTTATGTAGAACCTCATTGCTATAATTCAGTAATAGTTATGTAGAACCTCATTGCTATAATTCAAGTAATAGTTATGTAGAACCTCATTGCTATAAATTAACAAATAAGTTATGTAGAACCTCATGACAAAAATTGATTTTATAAGTTATGAAGAAGTTATATTTTTTAATTGTATACTTTTGGAACTGGTTCAGCTGGTTCAGGCTCACAGTGTAATGGAGGAGAAGAATGAGAAGATCTTTCACGTTCTTGTTCTGAAATGTAAATTGAAAATTATTTGGAATGCATTTAAAAAAAGATAAGAAAAATTATGTACTTATTAAGGTAAAAAAAATATGTAGTAACTCTTTTTGCGTATTCTCTCTTTCTCATATTTGGTTTTGTTTTCCCTCCATTTGTTATAACTCCCATCTTCTTTTCTTTTTTTCAGAGCCTTCTTTTTACTTTCCTTGTAATGTTTTCTGTGTCGTCTTTGAAAATCCTCATATCTTAAGAAGGAATAAAATATAAAGAATTAAGCAAAAAGTATTTGTGAATGAATAATATTTATATCAAAGAATATGGTTAAGAAATATTACTTCTCAGGGTGAATTTCCTTCTGCAGGTTACGTGAGTTGCTGACCCTTATCCACGCTGGTATAACCATCTGAAAATTGTAAAAATAAAAAGATTTTATTGGAAGGATTTATTAACTGTTTAAAGTAACAATTTAAATTGGACATATTCAGTAAAATTTATATTTAGCATGAAAGTACATAAATATTTTATCAGAAAAACATAGATTGAAAACAATTTGAGTTGTATTGATAAATGGACCAAGGGACTCCAATATTGCTGAATACACAAGTAGTTTGTAATATGTATATACTAAATTGTTTGCTACAATTTGTCAGACAGTGAGGATTTAGTAATGAATGTAAAGGCAATGAAGGTTATAGGCAATGTAAGAGATGACAGTGAGAATATTGATGTGTGTAGTTGTTTTAGATGCCCTGACACAATTACAGATTTTGAGTTGTAGAGATTATACAAAAAATGATAATTATAATGTAGTTATTAATAGAAATGTACAAAAGATAATTTGTAGTGTATTTATTTATTTAGACAAATTTTTTAAGGCATTTTGTAAAATACTAAAAAAAAAACAACCTGATATTGAAGTTTAGTGTTAAAGCTAAAATCCTACACATAAAGGAACTGGACAATAATTAGAGAACCTCCATGCCACATGGGGAATGAACCCCTACCGGATATACATCTAGGAGGCCTGGGTTGGGGGAAAAAAAAAGAAAGTGACCAAGTACATGACACTTTGTAACAAAAAGTTACACTAAGTTCATTCCATAATGAAGTCTGAATTAATTGAACTCCATTCGCTAGCTCGGTGTCGAATGGTCGAAAAGAACTTTGAACAAGGAAGCTTTATGACTATGCGCGTGTGCAAAATACAACAAATGGTAGCAAAAGTTTTCCTACGGGACGTGTTTTCAAAACGGCAATTGGCAAAAGACACAACTTTGCAAAAACAAAATATCAGGCAGTGAAAGTTTCACATGCAGGTGGCTCGTTTGCCTTCGCTCCCCTTCGCTCCCTTCGCTCCCCTTC
>JBCAUG010702199.1:0-13497 GCA_038406175.1 Haplosyllis leylae
GTAAAATTGTAAATAATTCATCAATATCACAATAAATGTTTATCATGCACATCCTCCAAGCTTATCCTTAATGCGTCCGACGAAACCTATTCGAACCAGTATCCCTTGATACCTGCTTCTCTGAACATCACCTCGCGAAAGACCATACATCCAAGTTTGGTCAATTGTGCCTCATCCAAAAAATACTTGTTAGCAGGTGGAAGCACTTTGCCTTCAGAGCCAACAAAATGTTGATACACATCCAGTAAATGCACTCTCTTGGACTTCCTTCCAATACCCTCTACCGCGGCCTGAATCTGACAATTGATGCCCACAGTTTTCATGCCTAGTACCAGCTCAGGTCGAAGCATTGGCAGCAGGTTTGTGATGAAGATTCTGCAGGTGCTGTTGGCGGACTTGATAGCCCTGCACAAGGCCAAGATGCTGTTCGTCATCGGAACTTGTGCATTCTCTCTTCTCCATTTTTCAAAGTACACCACCACGTTATGGAACTTTTTCACATCCACCTGTCTTTCACGTAGCGTGGCACACCATTTAGTTAAATCCCACGCTGTTTGCATTTTTATTGCACAAATTTTATCCTGTGCTGCCGGCCACAGGCGAAGCCAAGCATCTGCTAAAATAACCGTTGTGGTGCCCCTGGGCGCCCTCATCCATTTGGGCAGAGGTGCTGGCCCGTACCCGTCGCGTTGTAAGCGATGTATTGCCTCCTGCATCAACTCCTCCTCACTCATTTCTCGTTGCTTGCCTCTTTTATATGCTGGTGTCGATGTATCTGACCCGGAATCTTTGTCTTCTGTTCGCCACGGACTGTCAGATTCATGCACAAAATTGATAATGACCTCATCTAGCGCTTCTACGGGTTCGCCATTTGGGGGTGGCGCCACTGAGGGTGAGCACCGTCTGCCGGTGGCAGGCTCTGAGTGGATGTTCCACCCTGACTCCATCTCCCTGCTGTCGTCCAACCTTACAACCTCGTCTTCTTCTGAGGAACTGTAGATATACCTTGTTCTGCGCCGCTTGGTTACAATTTTGTTGGTTTCGTCGGACTGCATCTAAAATGTGTGCATGATACTCCCAAGATTAATCGTGGTATCACCTTGCGTGTTATCATGTTTAACTCTACCTATGCTATAGTGTGCGTGCTCGAAATGCGTGTGAACTTTAGCAAATTCCTTGTATATTTAATCCTCCCCGTTGACTTTGAGTTGCATTGGCATCTTGTACTGTTGTATTTACCAGTTACTTCAGATCTCAACACAGAGTTTGTTGATAGCTTCAACAAAGGCTTTCATGGAGTCATATCTTTGATCTATGGATACATCCACATATCTTTTGTAGCAGTCACTGGCCCAATTACCCAGGAGTTTGATCATCTCACCTTTGATATTACAGCGGTAGGCGAAGGTGGCCCCCCCCTCTGCATAGAGAATGTAGGGAGTAGTCTGCAGCATTCACCCCTCCCAAGAGTAGTAGCCACTTCCTCAATCAATAGATGAGCTGATTAGCTGACAGACAGACCACCTTGTCCCCATTCTTCAGCATGAAGGCTGGGTCATTAGCCTTCCCTGGAATGGTAGCTACCATGTGATGGAACCAGAACACTGGGCATATAGCTTTATTCCCAGCTGGCAACACTGGAAACCTGACTACTTTCTCTTTGAATTGTACTGTTTTGGACCACCTAACTTCTGCCATCATGGCTGAGTTGAGAGAATTCAGGGTAAAGTCTCCCCTGCAGAACTGCTCATCAATATTGAAGTTGTCCATGGTATCAGGTACCAGGTTGCTCCTGCGGAGAAACATATAGAACCCAATGAGTACAGCTACCCAGGCTACCATTTCCACTTGGTCTCTGTAATTAACTACTTTACTGATCTTGCACAGAAGTTCTGGGGTCATAGCTTCAGCTTGCTTGACTGCATGAGGGAGGACTCTCTTTAGTCCCTGTGTGAACATGACCACTTGTCTGTCTGAAGGGTCTGGAACTGGTAGTCCAAGTAGGGCGTGACACGTCCTGATGCCTGATTGATAATTATTAACCCCATCTGCGGATTTGAAGGTCCTTGCCAGGTATTGTCCAAACCTACATAGCTGTTTATTATCACAAGGGAACATTTTGAATCCAAATCTATTGCAGAATTCTATGTATTTGTTGAGCTGTTTGAGCAGGTTCCTTTCAGTGGATTCCTTAACTGAGTGAGACTTGGTGTTGGATACTTGTAGGTCCAGTAGCAACAGGTCCGCAGCCACTGAAATTACCAGTTATGTTCATGTAATAGCATGTTAGCATGTGTTTTTAACTTCTTGAGACCCTTGTCCCTAGCAAATTCCGTGAATTTTCTCCTAGCTTCAACTTCATGCCACCTGGAGAGCCAATCTGGTACTCTATTAGACACTCCAGATATGTGTTTTGCCTTGATTACAAACTGATGCTTAGCTGCCAAGAGTGCAATTTCCCTGAGGGTATCCTGAAGGAGGGGTTCCCTACTAGCCCCCGAATTAAGGATTGTGGCTACAGCCTCATTATCCACTTTAATCCAGAAGTATTTCCCAGTCAAATCTTTGCCCCAATGTTTGAGTGCTACCAACACTGCCTTCAGCTCCAGGACAGCTATATTGAGTTCTTTATAATTTGAGGGGAACTTTCCTCTGAAGTATTGACATCCTGAGATGCCCCCATATCCCTGTTTTGATGCATCAGTTGCTATGACAAGATCAGCTGTGGGTTCTTTGACCAACCAAAGTATGGCTATACCATTGAATTGCTCTAGGTGTCTTCTCCACCATACAAGGTCCTTCCTAGCCTCTAGTGGTATAGTAAATCTGCCCTGCCTATTTAGACCTCTGATCCAATTGATGAGTCTTGCTATGAATATTCTTCCTATCATAATACATTTTGCAGCAAACTGCAGTTTCCCTACTATGGATTCAATTTCTTTCCTTGTAGCACTAGTCTTGTAGAGCCATGAATCTAATTCAGTTACTATTTCTCTGACTTTGCTTGCTGGAATTTCCATGGTCATAGTTTCAGAATCAAAAGTTATACCGAGGAATTCCATTCTGGTGGTAGGAGGTACCAATTTATCTCTAGATATGTCTACCTTTAGCCTTTCCAGGAGGTTGGTGAGGAACTTATATGCCTCCCATATCTTCTCTCTGACTTCTGCCCCCACAAAATCATCCACATAATTGAGCAAGAACATGTCCATCTGTCTATGTATGAAGGCTACGGCATCAGATACCCTTTGTTCTATGTAAGGGGCAGACCTCATGCCCATGGGCAGTACTTTGTCAAAGTATATCTGGTCATTGATCATGTATCCTAACAAGGAGTAGTCCCCCGGATTTAAGGGCAGCTGTCTGAAATATCTGCTGAGGTCCACTTTGAAAATACAGCATCCGGGCCCTAGCTGATGTATCCTTAGGGTGAAGTCATCTACTTTAGGAAACTTGAGCTGCGTCGTAAACCCTAAGTATGAGTCTTTTGGTATGCAGTCATTGACTCCCAATCCTGGGGGGAAACTGAGGTCCAAGATTACTCTCCTGTCTTCAGACTCTTTCTTTGGTCTTGTACTGAGGGGAGAGATACCTGTTTCCGAGGAGAATGGTATCTTGTGGTAGGGCCCCATTATTGCCCCTTGGCCCAACTTCTTAGTAGCATATTTTGTTAGTGCCTCCTTGTGCTCTGTGGCTCCTTTATGATTCTTGTTGGTGATACATATTTGACCCACCCCAGGGATCCTCCCCGTTGGCCATCCATATTTCAGCCACTCCACAACTTCCATATCATGGTAACCCTGGAGTAGCTCTTGGAACAGTTCCAAGTTCCATTTTTGCTGCACAGGGACCTTGGCTCCCCACCTGTTTGGGTAGCCCCTTTCCAATACCTGGTAATGCCTGTGCACATCCTTATCTAAGTGCTTTAACCAACATAAAGCATCCTGAGATTCCCTAGAGGGAGTCTTCCCACCCCCTTCTTCTAGATATTCCTCCAGTATCCCCCAGTCCCCATGACCAAGGTAAGTCCATTCCAGCTTTCCTACTGGTTCCACCTCCAGTTCCTTGTTCATTGTTGTCAGGGCACCTTCCTCCATGGTTTCCCCTAGCCCTGGCATGCAAAACTCTGAAGGGTTTTCTGTCCCCCCTGTGCTGGAGGTGCTTCTCCTATCTAGAGCCACCCTGTCCTTATCAAGTTCTTTACTAGTGGTAGTTGCTTGTGTGTGTGTTTTGTGTAGTGCTTACTTGGTTGTCAGTTGCAGTTACTTGGTCTTCTATTAGTCAGTCTTTGTGAGGGCAGTCCCTATGTCCTTCTGGGTGTTGCCTTACCTCCCTGTCCCTAATTAGGCAGGTTGCACAACCATGGACCACCAATCTTTTGGTGGCTGAGGGCCCTGATCCAAACCAGGCTGTGTGTGGGGCATTTTTAGTGCATCCTTCAGCCCTGTTAAAGTCTCTACAGAACCATTGTTTCTTCTCTGAGGGCCTATCCCTCTCCCTATCCCCTTTTTGTTTCTGCTCTGTGAGGGCTCTCCTATAGAGAATTGTTTCGAACCTATCAAAGTTGGATTCCCAGGAGTATTCCCCTGTTTCAATGGATGTCACTATGGCTGCATACATCTTGCGTAGTAGGTTCCATTCATACCCCTGCAACCTGAGATATGCGATTCGTCTAAGCAACCTGAGCCTTTCCAGTATCTGGGCAGGTTCTGTACATGTCTCAATGGTTCTGGTCTCCCCAGCTACTAGATGCTCAAACCTAAGCTGTTTGAATTCTAACTCTTCCCCTGCCCAGTCCTCCCCCAGGTTTTTCTGTGGCCATATCTGTTTCTGTCTTATGTTCATTGTGGATTTGTCTAACATGCCTGACCTCATCTTTCCCTGTCTCTGTTCTTGATCCCCCTCACTAGCTTTATTGAATAGAAAGGACTCACCCTCCTCTTCTTTGTTGTAGCTAGCCAACCACTCATTCATGGTGAAGTTGTCCCCTGGGAGTTTTGCCAAGAGCTCTGGCTTGATAGCCTGTGTTCCCCCTAGGCCTCCTGTCTTGTTGCTGGGTGTGACTAGTGATCTCAAAACTGCTTTCTGCTGGGCATCATCAGTCTTTGTCCCTAATGTTGCTTGTAGTTGTTGCAGCCTTCTTCTCTTGCAGTCCTTTTTGAAGGATTTCTGCCTGACTGAGACTAGTTGTTTGGTCCTCCATGTCTTCCCTGTCTGGGGAGACCGCCACTGTACACCCCGGGCTCTCAAAACTGTTGATTGCCTGGCCTACCTTGCCTTGAAGGGAGTCCTGCAGGTCCGCTGACAGATGAAATACACGATAATTCCCAACTTTTGAGGCCTCGCGCTGCGGTCTTTCCATGCACGTCTATGTTATGCGTATTGAGAAAACATGGCGTCGTTTGTTTGATACATATTATCGCCCAGAGAACTTTTTCCGCATGCCCGAGCACTGCCTAAACCGATTCTAACCCACTGGTTCCAATGTCCTGGGCTACCAATACTGCTGTTTTATATGAAATCCCATTAATTTTCGACCTACCGCGACGATAAGCAGTGAGAAGAAGGATTTGATTTACCTCGCCGGTTGGTGCTGTGCGTCGTACTTGGGAATCCCTAACCGCTCTGCGGTTCTGAGTGCACACGGGACAGCAACTGCTGTGTCCAAGTGGGTCTGCGGTCTTCTTCTTTTGTCCTGCTCCTACTTACAGCTAAGGCTGTGTCCTGTCCTGTTCCTATTTTACAGCTAAGGCTGTGTCCCGTCCGGGTGGCTGCCAGGAATCGACTGGGCTGTATCTCAGTGCACCGCTGCTTATAAGGTTCACGTCACGCTCTAGTAATTCCCCAGAATGCATTGCCCGACCTGCATTCTGAGCATTCTTGTCGCGTGGACGAGCAGTTTGTGCACGTTCAAGTGGAAAACGTGAAAATTTCAGCAAAACGATTAATTTCCCACAAAGTCTGAAATGAAATTATCTTTCACTCTGTGAGCTCTTCTGAGATGCAACTCCAGACGAGACTTAAAGGAAAACGTCTTACTACACAACTGACATTTGTGTGGTTTTTCACCATTATGGATCACAACATGTTCCTTTAGGTCTTCTTCACTCGTGAATAGTTTCTTACACAACTGGCACCTAGATGGTTTATTCTCACTGTGCTTTAACAGAACGTGATTGTTTAGGGCTGATTTCCACGCGAATGATTTCTCACACTGGTCACACTGATGTGGCTTATTTCCAGTATGCGTCATCATGTGATGCGTTAAATACGCATTCTGCCTGAAACCTTTGTCACACACTTCACAATGAAATGGTTTTTCACCACTGTGTACCATTTTATGAATCCTAAGGTTGTACATGTTCTTGAATGATCTGTCACATTCATCGCATTTGTAGTTTTTCTCCCCTGTATGAATCAGCATGTGTTGTCTCAGGTGCGAATTTTGCGCAAATGCTTTCTCGCAGACTTCGCACTGAAATGGCCTATCTCCTGTGTGTAATGTCAAGTGATGCCTAAGCGCGGTTCTTTGGCCAAATATTTTTTCACAGTATTCGCATTTGTACACTTTCTTCTTCCCCGTGTGTTCTATCATGTGTTCCACCAGCCCAGTTCGCAAGCCAAATGATTTCTCACAAAATCGGCATTGATATTGCTTCACGTCCACATGTACTATGATATGTTTCATTAGGTCAACCTTATGGTTGAATGCCTGGTCACATTTATCACACTCATACCTTCTCTGTTCACCGTGCAAAACAATATGAGATTTTAGGTGTGATTTTCGCATGAATGATTTTTGGCAGATTTCACACTTGTGTTCTTTGACTCCACTGTGTTCCTTTATATGAACCTTCAGGCTTGATAAATGCTGGAAGGACTTTTCGCACAAATCGCATTGAAATGGTTTTTCACCCGTATGAGACCGGACATGGTCTCTTAACTTGGCCTTTTGTACGAAAGTTTTCCCGCAGTATTCACACTTGTGAGGTTTTTCTTCCAGATGCGTTAACAGATGCTGTTGAAGACCATACTTATCAATGAAGGTTTTCCTGCACTGTGAACACGGGTGCGCTCTCTCCACGTCACTGTGAACGACCAAAATGTGGCGATTTAAATTCGCTTTTTCCTTGAACGATTTTCCACACACATCACAGTGGTGTTGTTTATTCCCTCCGGAGTAGTTGTCGTCGGTATGTTTGACTCGTTTGTGGCGCCTCAAGTTGTCCTTTCGAGTGAATACCAGTTCACACTCATCACATCTGTACGGTCTCGGTTTGTCGTCCTGGGGTTCAGGTCTTTGCAGTCCTGTCTCTGCAGTTTGCACACTACATGTACTTTCACTTAAAGTTTCATCATCTGGATCAGGGCCTTTCGCTTTTATGTTCAATTCATTTTCATCAATATCTTTCTTTATTTCTTTGCTGCTGAGTTCAAGTTTCATCACTGAACTGTGATGCTGTTCCGAAATGTGCTCGATGAGATTACTCTCCTCATGAAACGTCATGTTACAAGTATGACAAACAATTGGTTTCTGTTCTAAACAAGTTTCTTTATGACTTTCCAGTATTTCTACAGTGTCAAATATCTCGTAGCATGAGCCACAGACGTGTGGCTTTTCTTCCATGTTGACGATGAACTGTTGGTTCTATCTCACTGCATAGTCTGACGTTGAATGACTGTTTCGAGAATCAACTTCCAAAGGACTGAAAATAAAAAAAATCTGGGCATGTATTTCAGTATACGCATTTATGCTCTGATCAACGCTAAAAAAGTAGATCTTAATTCTACATCACGTCGATCTATATACTGTATGAAGTTACGGTGTGCTTGACTTGAATTGGTGCTCCCGCCCCCCCCACCCCCCACCCCGGTACTTTGCTTGGATTTCTATATCATATAAAAATCATGTTCTACAGAAACTACCTCAACTATGTTTCGCAGTGGATGAACAAACTGCGCTTAATCAGCTTATGCTTCACAAGAAACTGCTTTTCAAAACAATATTTTACGGGACGTACCTGTTTTGTCTGCTTACCAAGACGCACTTGAAGTGACTTGCGAATAACTAACGGATACAGGTAATAGCGGATAATAGCGATGAAGATCCTAAACCGGTCCTGGTTGTCACAAGTCTGGATCACAAGCTACAAGGACT
This sequence comes from Haplosyllis leylae, assembly GCA_038406175.1. Lineage (NCBI taxonomy): Eukaryota > Metazoa > Annelida > Polychaeta > Phyllodocida > Syllidae > Haplosyllis > Haplosyllis leylae. The sequence goes on from JBCAUG010702199.1 coordinate 8,159, forward strand.
GCCCTACGGCTGTCCGATGAAACTTGTCAAAAAGTTAAACACATAATTTTAATGTCTACAAAATAACTTTTAATCGCCATACTAGTCTTTTTGTAAAGAAATCCACTGGGATTTCTGTCATTGACACGATAATATTAGTACTTCAAATTTAAGATTGTGAACACGATTAAATTATTTTAAACGTGTCGTTTTTTTATTTCATAATAAACCGTAACAAGTTCATTAAAATAAAGTAGTTTCTAACAGATTACCTAAGCGATATTAATTCAAATACATTCGCAACGGCTTCTGTTTGTACGAGTGTAATGCTGTAGAAGTATCTCCGGCTTCTATTAGTATGAGTGTAATGCTATAGCAGTATCTCCGTTATACAATCACTTTGAGACAGCCATCCAAATTTTTGAAAGTACACGTATACATTTGAACGATATGTTCAATTTATTCACACTGCATTTGCTATTCTTTTGGGCTGCAATCTATTTTTCCTTGGCCAAATATAAGACCAAAAGACATTTCATGGTGACAAAAAAAAAACCCCACAAATTCATCCGTCACGCCAACAAAGGGATATATCATTCGATATTAGATTTCAGAGATTTCATACTGCAAAATAGAGTCGGCCAAAGGTTTTATTACCAAGAGTGAGATATGAGTAATTAAAGTGAAACTTAATGGCATTATAATTTTACTTGTGACGGTCCAAAATGACTTGTCAATTTTAACTGGTGCAATTCATGATTTAATTTCTGCATTCTATTTGCACAACTTCAGCATCATACGGTATTTACTAACCTAAAACGGCGGATTCTCGACAAAAACATCGTATGCACACACACCTTCATACCATTTGACATTTATTCGCCGCGATAGGAAAATTGCAGCTGAAATTTATGGAATTCCTGGTCATCGGTAAAGAAGAATAAATAAATGTCTGTCAACATACCAAGGCAAATGTTACCATATTCGTCATCTTGGACACAAGAATTGTTAAAACGCAATTTCAAAAATCGGTTTCGGTAAAAGCATCTCCAAAAACGATAATATAATACGAGTTAAAATTGCTTGGGTCACTACTGCGGTAGCACCTCCTCAAAAAATTAATTAAGCACTGTGACACAAAAACTAAACTAAACCACGAGCTAGTGTTTCGACGATTGTGTCTCAATAGATGACAAGTTTCACCACACACATGAATTCACTTCATAGGAACACAAGTGTTGCATAAAAGTGGAGATTTGAAAGGTTCCGTCCTGTTACAAACACTTTCACCTGAAAAGTTTTACACAAGCGAAACAACAATTCCTACAGCAACATAAGTGACATCATTTTGGTGAAGGAATCCTCAGAAAAAATCTTCGGCGCGTGGCTTTCGTTTCTTGGCGAGCTTTTTATGCAGGTTGAGTTTAGGTGAAGAACCCAGTGACGGACTTTTGGTTTGCGAAAGCGGCGTACTTTTTAGGATACCTACAATAACATTAAACAAATAGTTGTCAATTAGTTAATGGCTTCAGTTTTCCTCTAAAATCATCGCGTGGAAGCCAGGCAATATATCATTAACTGAGAAATTCCATTACAAGAAACAAAATATCCTCAGTTAAAGTTACTGTTGCAAAATCAGTAGCAGCAGTTTTGTACTGGTGTAAATTTTACATAAACTGACAAAGAGGGACATATTGCCCATAAAAAGAGAAACTTTTGAAAAGTCAGACGCCTGGATTTTCACCAGTATTTTACTCTGTCCTACCTTGATTTGGAGTAATCTTGGGGTCATAAGGCACAACAGGGCTCCTGTTTAAGCTTTCATGGAATTCTTGCTCCATATTTTTGTGTAAACCGAAGCTCACCCTTCTTCCGTTTCCATTTCCACCAGAGGGAGTTTTAGTCGGACTCTGAAATTCACCAAAGCAAAAAAGATTGGGAACTTTCAATAATCACATGAAATTCAGCACTAATACTTCAATCGAAAATACTCTCAGTTATTTCTTACCTTTTTTGAACTCTTCTTGCCATTTGATGTCACCTTGGAAACGGCACTACGCACGAACGCTGGTGGCGTTTTTAGTCCTTTCTCAAAGGAGGCGAAGGGTTCCGTCGAGTTAGAATTTGATCCGACACTTTTTCCTGATAACTCATTTTGGTTAATGTCTTCTTTCGCCATAGACTTTTGTACTTCTTTCTGAAATGCTTCCTTATATTTTCCTTTGTACTTTTTATTGGGTATTAGAATTTCTATTTCCCCTTCTTCCATCCCATTTTCCACAACACCAAGTTTCTTATTAGCAGAATTTTTCTTTTCAGATTTGGGTGAAGGATTACCATTTACAGTAGAATCCTTTGCAATCTGGATACTCCCAGTACTGTTACGTTTCAATTTTTTTGCTGCATTCTTTGATTTGGTGGTATTTTCTGGGGACAAGCTATTCGGTATTTTCGTCTCTTTTTTTGACATTGAATTCTCATCTTCACTTTCTTGTGATGGTAGTTTTGCAGGCAGTGATTTTCTCTTTCGTTTCTTTTCCTTCTTTAACTTCCTTTTGGCTGCTTTTTCCGCATCATCATCACTGTCAACAAAACCACCAGAAAACAATTCCATTGTGTCATCAGAACCGCCGGAATTGAGAATTTTGGCCATGGTTTGTAATTCTCCACCATTGGAAGGGCTTATTTCTGCCTCATTCTCAACTACTTTCAATGTCGGCTTTTCCATTAAACTTTGCTGCACCACGTCCTTTAACTTCCCTTTTCGTGAGGGCACTACAATATCTGCTTGGATAGGAGTGTCCTCGGATGAATCTTTGCCACTCTTATTGCTTTCTACTTTTACGCCACTTTTTTGTGTGTCCGCATCTGTATCCTGATGTCCTTTCTCGCCAGTCTTCTTCCGTTTTGCCTTTTTCATCTTTTTCGTAGAATTATTGATAGGTGTGTTATTGTTGTTGTCATTGAATTCTCCTTTCAACATTGGAGCATTATCTTCCTTTCCTTTGCCTGAACTTTCAATTTGTTTAATTGGACGTTTTCCTTTTGTTTTCTTTTTGACGTTACTATTAAGTCCTTCTTCTTCACTGTCCTGAGACTTCTTGCATTTTTTACCTTGAACTTTGCCAGTTGCCTTCTGTCCAGATTTTGATGTTTTCTGTTTCTTAGTCGGTGGTCTGTCTTCATCTTCATTCTCAATTTCACTATCTGACATTTCGGAATCTACAATTAAAATTATTTATGCAGTTACATGAAATCGGTCTATGTTTAGTACATCAGTGACACGCGTTGATAATATCTGACACGTCTTTTTTCTCATTCAAGTGAAACTTAACATCGTCTGGTCGCTCTTATCTGATGGACTCAAGTCACCAGCTGTCAGCGTTGACATATTTTACTGACGGCCCGATTAAACGAAGAGAAATCGGGTTTTTTTTATCACAATTTGGTCCAATGAATCGATTTCGGCTAAATGTTTTTACTGTGGAAATGTTCACAATGATACCAGGAACGGTAAGAAGTTGGTGAAGGACGGTGTCAATTAGTAGCAATCATTAGCGGATCTAATGGGGGCGCCAGGGACGCAGGCTTCCCGGGTAAAATTTCTTTCATTTTCATGCAGTTTTCTGGGGAAAGTTGGCCAAATAATAGGTTGGCGCCCCCACCTTGGGGGTTGGCGCCCCCGTCTGGGAAATCCTAGATGCGCCACTGGCAATTAACAGTTTCTATTTTCACTGCTGCACCCACGTGGCTTATCCAGACCAACTGTACTGAAAAATATTACCCGCCCAAAACAAGACAAAAATCTATCAAAACTGTACCTTCATCTTCAATGCCTACATCCTGCCCTTTCTTTCGTTTCATATTCTTTCCACTTTCCTTTTGCATTGACTTGTCAAGTTTCTGCATTCTGTTCATTGCGAGTTTAATGTCGTGTTCACCTAAAGGTTCCTCTCCTGATGAAACTTCTTCTTCTTGCGGAATTATACCCTGTGCCAAATCACGATACCTGCATCATGGATACAAATGCAGTAGTAACAAGAACGAATATTCTCGTTATTATTCTCACATGTTGTGTCCCGTGAAATTTACCTGAATGACAGATAGACTCACAGACAATGACAGACAGAGAGACACACGCACACACATAGAAATGTGAATATGGACGTAATAGATATTTCTTTCAGAAAAATGTGTCCCCCCTCAAAAAAAAAAGTACATACTTACGTTTTCACAATATTGTACATATCCTTTCGATTTTTGGCGTTACATTCTTTGGTGCCTGCCAGTCCTAATATCCTATCTGCCAGCTTTGTGTAGTCAACCTGAAGAGATGATTTCGGAAGCATTTCATTTAAAGATAAAGGAACGACTTTTGCGATTATCGGATGTGAAAAAAAATCGCTTCGGCACCACACACGCATCTTTATTAAAATGTGAATGCACCCCTTGGGACCCATTTACACCACGTGTCAGCGTCAACGCTGCGATGACACTTGCAACACAGCTCTCATTGACCACAATGGAGTCGTCTGAGAATAGGGTTGCAACCCATTTTGTAGCAACTCCATTGCTTTTAATGAGAGCTGTGTCGCAAGCGTCATCGCAGCGTTGACTCCCGAGTTGATGCTGACGTTTGGTGTAAACGGGCCCTAAGAAGCACGCACCAACAAATATTATTTAACTTAAATTGTGAAATGTTTTCGACTTCCTACAAAGTTAAAAAGTTCACATAACGTACCTCAAGTCCAGCCGGTCCATCGTCGTCCTTCTCCTCATCATCATCGACGTCTTCGTCGTCACTTTTCTCTTCCTTCCTCTCTCTTTGTGCTTTTTTGTCTATGGCGTAATCAATAAGCCGAAAGAAGATTCGCTTCAGAATATGCTGCACTGTCGGTTTACTGCAAAATATAGGTTCTTATCTGTAAAGAGGCGGTGACAGGTCAAATCGTAGAGGTCATTTAAATTTTTAGCCATTTGTTTTAAGAGAGATGTAAACACTTGGAGGGATGGTAAGCTGATGGTGCTATATCGATCACAAATTATCTTCTATTTACTCCTGAGAAGCTGCTAATCGGCTTGAAATATATCACAATACATCGAACAAAATTTCTCACCTTTTTTCTTTACTCAGAAACACACAATATGGTTCCAGAAACATAAACACCTGTTCTGCCGTGAGCTATGAAATTAAAGCGGACAAGAAAGTCCTCCTGCGTGAACGCAAGAGGCATACCGCCCGCTGCATAGCCCACCTATCATAAGATTTCTGTCACCCCAAAAAATTTGAAAAAAAAAATTTTTGAAAAAAAAAAATTAAAAAATTTTTTTGGGGGGGGGGGTACTTGGCCTGAGTACCC
>JBCAUG010702310.1:0-13497 GCA_038406175.1 Haplosyllis leylae
GGGAAAACACAGGGAAAACACAGGGAATTTCATGTCGGCAAGAACGTGGCCACCCTGTCCTGGCTGGGAGGGTACCCAGTCCTGGCTGGGGGGGGGGTACTGCCCCCCCCCCCCGGAAAGATTTTTGTTTTCAAATTTTTTTTTTCAAAATTTTTTCCCTTTAAATTTTTTTGGGGGACATAAGTCCCCTGGGATAGGTTTGTTACATGGCGGGCGCTATGCCTCTTGCGTTCACGCAGGAGGACTTTTAATTCCTGTTTTCAGTCCCATTATGTTGGGCGGTTTTGAAGCGCTCTACTAATTCTATGTGGTTCGGTGCGCAGCGAAACGTGAGACTCGTCTCTCGAGCCATCAATGAAGTTCCTTCGCTCAGTTTATTTACCACGTAGTTTTATTTTGTAGAATGAAGGCGGACGGGGAGGTGGTGGTGGAAGGGGCGCCTCAGTACGTAGCGGTGCAGGACACCACGACCAGTCAACCCACCCTCGTGCAGATCGGAACCTCAGAGATCATCAAACACGCACTCGACAAGTAAGGCAACTCGCACGTAAAGCAGGTTTTGTTGTGGCTTATTGACACTGCACGGGAACGGGACTGGGACAGATACAGGGAACTCGACCAGCACAATAGGAAACAGTGGGTTCTGCTTCCTTTCCCTGTCTTGAACCAGTGTGAACATTTCAGTACAATATATTAGAATCCATTAGTCATGGTCCAGTTCGCTGTACCTGTCCCAGTCCTGTTCCCATGCAGTGTGAATAAGCCATTAGGACGAACCTCCGCTTGCAACAATTTCTGTTGTAATAAGCACCGATTGCAACGAGATTTCTTCGCACCAAAAGCATTTACAGTACGAGCACCCTCTTGCAGCGAAGATATTTCCTTTGCGTCTCTCTCGTTGTAAGTGGGACATGATATAAAACGGACGTGATGGCAGACATGCATAAAATATAGAAAATGAATTGAAAAGTTGAAAAGGATTGGTTGTTTTGTATTTCATTTTATTTTCTAATTTTTTAGGCAAACACCCATTTCTATAAAGGACATCACAGTCCTGAAACAAGGTAAGTTTAACCTGCAGTTAGGCCAGGCTAAAAAAGTGAGCGAAACCTTGAATATGCAACCATTATCAAGTCCATTAAACCAGAAAATGGTAATAGGGAGGTGCCAGTAGTTTTCAGTAAATTAAGCTTCTTACCCCTATTCCACCAAGTTTCTTGGTCTGCTACCCAGTCTTCAGGTTAGTTTAATATTACATTCAGAAAATCAAACTGTGTGTGAGGAAACAATAAAGACTAAGTTTTACAATGATTTGTATAATTTGAGCTGTAGTTACATCTTAACAATGCTAACGTGAAATGCTCCAACACGCTTCAATTTTCTGTGCAAACGAGTTTTCTTCGAATTTCAGTTTTGTGATCAATATAAATAAGTGGACCTACTAATGTTTTCAGCGGGTGATCAGGTGCAGCCCTCTATCGACAAAGAGGTGGCGGCGCACCTGCTGCTGGATCTGTCCAAAACACAGCAAGAGGGTGAGACGGAGGACCAGCAGGCTGCCAGGATCATCGCCATAGAAACAGCGCGTAATGTAGTCGACCTGCAGCAGGGAGCAACAGGTACACCCGCGGGAGGAGTGGTAGGTGGAGGTAAACCAGGAGGTGGCGCCACTCAACAGCGCAGACGCCCGAGTCTGGTTAGACAACAGGCGGAGGACATCAGCGACGATAAGAGTACGTAACGTAACAATACTGTAGAATCACTTATTTCCAGTCACATTCGGGTGTAAAAGCTTGTTCACATAAGGACGCCATGCATCGTTAACAGATCAGTTCTTGGCCATTTCAATTGAATGTTACATTCAAATCAAATATTAACGAAAAAAAACAGCTTTCGAATTTAATGTTTGCTCAATGTAAAGGAACCTCGATTAACCGATTCGGCGTGACAAGGTATATTATGTATTTTGTGACTGTTTCAGGTTCAGGAAGGCTGGGTAACTTGATAGGAGAATTGATCTCCAGGACGAAGACGCCAGGCGAAGGTGGCTCCACCAGTCGAGACGCGAAGACGCTGAGAAAAAGCGAAAGTGCCACGGACCAGATTGTCGAGAAGGTGAGCTTTCTTCTTGTCTCAGTGTTTGTTTCAAGATCGTGCACAGGTGGTGAAGCATACTAGGGTTGATATTTGTGAATCAGCGTTTCAAACGCATGGCCTGTCAATTCCGCAGTGAAGACAGTACTACTTTGCGTACATTTCTTGTAGGTCAAAAGGTTACAAGTGTGAATTAGTTTTGTTCTTCATCGTATATCATCAACTGTTCTATGATGCCGTATTTTATATTTGTAGGAGCTCAATTGTGAGTTGAAACAATACTCTACCTTATATATTGCATAGATGTAGTACTTGATTGTACAAAAGGGTCTGAGCGAAATATGCTGAAGAATCGCCACACTGACCATTGAATGCACGAAGTTGTACCACCCTTGGCCACACCCCGGCATGCTTATAGCATCCTTTGTATTAGCACGTGCATTAGCCAACATTTCTAAACCCATTTCTATGACCCCTCGAAGTGTTGGAAGCCGCGACCTCTCGATTCTGTAGGGAAGACGATAACACTACACAAGGGTCTCATTCGAATGTGCGAAAGTATCAATTCACCTGTAATACAAGACCTAGGGTTTCAGGGGCACCAGCGGGCCCGCAAGGGGACTCCGATGTCCTCGAAGAATTTTTTTAAAAAAATCTTTGTACCTTTTTAATTTTCAAAGTATTTTGCCTATTTTTAGGCGTCGCAGCTAAACGCACCCAAGATGGCAGCAACGGTATACCAGGGTCACGTGTCGACGCCGCAGTCGACGGTGTCAACATCTTCCGTGTCGGAGCTCAGTCACATCCACCGCGGCGGAATCAACAAGAACTCCAACACGTACGCGCAGAAAATAGCCGCCTTACAGGTTAGTGGCTGACCGATATAACTACAGTGTACAGTCGAAAATTTAGCTTCCAGTTCACTAAACACAATAAAACCTGTATTGAACAACACATGTATTCATAATTGAAGGCCATCGTAGATTTTTATATTTCCTGCAACAGCAAAAACCTAAAGCCATTGCGTCTGCAGTACTTTCTCGCTTTTTGGTTTGAATGTGCCTCAGATGCATGGAACCCAAATACTTGTAAGATCGCAAACGTAAATGTGGACGCTCAAATTGAACCATGTGATTGTAGTGGGCGAACGAGAAGGACCTGCGCAGTCTGTCTGAGGAAAGAATCAGCGCCTCGGGCGTCTCTGGGTTCGTGCCGCCGAGTCTACGCGTCGACGTGAAAACCAGTGAAACCACTGCACAGGTGGGCGTTACATTTGTGTATTCTTTTTAAAGGGTGAGGGGCCTCGGTGGGGCCCCCTGTTTGTAATATCTTGTGTGCATTAACTTTTTGGGCCGTAAAATGGAGATGACGCCCAAAAGAACAGTAAATATTTTTAAAATCTTAATAGAACATGCAACTGAAGTGTATGAAGAAGGAATGTGACCGGTCAATGGAGTGACCGAAAATTGGTAATTCTTTTCGTCCATTTTAGGTGAAGGCACAAATGGCAGGCGCATCTGACTCTCGGGCGTCAACCTTAACAACAACAACAGCAGCTTCAGCAGCCGCGTTGTCGTCGTCGTCAGCGATAGCGCTGAGCTTCCTGTCTCAGATCCAGGGCACGCCGTCGGTCACATCTACATCTACATCCGCAGTAACGAGTCCAACAGGCGCGACAACCTCCCAGGTAGGTCGACTGTCTGTCTCACAGATAAGTCTCTTCGTTGCAGTTTATTTTTCGTCAATCAAAATTTTTGACAAAGTATAAGATAGCAAGTTGATATCAAGTACTTTGTTTTTACTGCCTCGTTATCAGTCGGTTTAATCATCGAATAGGAACTTCGAGAGATTTGGCATAAGTAGGTCTACTTTACAGTGTAGCGATTTGTGGAGATATTTTTTTAAAATAAACATCATGGCATCATATTTGTGTGGTTCAGGGCCCGAGTGCGGTGCAGTACGTGACGGGGGAGAACAAGGCACCGTTTGAGATCATGCCGATCCCTGGGCGGGTGAACGACGCCTCGGCGTCCCTGGTGGACGGCAAGTTCGTGTGTAACACCTGCAACAACAAGTTCAGCGAGGAGCAGCAGTTCACCCTTCACAAGAACATCCACTACTTTGAGCGGCCCTTCAGATGTGAAGGTACGTAATATCATCCGTAACGTAAATCAAACCACGTCGACGTCATCCGGGACGTAATGTAAATTACATCACGTAAACGTCCTTGACATAACTTAAATAGAGCAGGGAATACTTCCTTGCTCAGTCTAAAGAACCATTTGTTACATCCACCGAAGAAAAGCGAAATCAAAATATTTGATAAGTTACGCAAAATAATCCTGTAAGCTGTCTTTGGTCGGTGAGAGAAGCCACCTTCCAGAATGCATTGTTTACAGGAATGTATCTGCTAAATTCCGCCGTTAGGAGAACTCAAAATTTCTTTGTCGTCGACTTTCATAAGATTTTTGGTAACACAAAAAGAGTGCAATGTTCAAAACGGCACTTTCATTCCCATTTCCAGCCCTATATCCTTTCATTTACTTCTACTCGTGTAACTTTCTGTAGCAATGTCCTTATGTGGTAAAGGTTTTCTAATTTGGTGGAGGTCAATAAGTGGTGCGATGTGGCGGTGATTAATACTATTGTCAGTGTACTTTACTCATGTGTAGCCTCTGGTGATGACGCTATAGCTTTACTGAACATACAACAAACATGATGCATTAAGTCACCACGTCTGAGGAGGCTATGGGCGTCTAGCACCTTCGGCTTTAGTCACAACTTGGCGTCTGCCTTTGTAATTGCGTCCACTGTACTTTTGTACTTTCATCTCTCTGCTCACTTGGTGTGAATTGTGCCATCGACATGTAACAGTATTGAACCTCTGTAACATGGCAGACGTTTAGTTAAAAAGAACCCGTAGCGCTTTTAGGTTTATTCATACGAAAGGTCTGCATCTGCAATTGAGGCATCATCAACAAAATTTCAAAAATGTATTTCAATGACACAGCTCACACCAGATATCAAGAGAGATAGAACAAAATACTACGCAGTCACCAGAGACAGACGCTTCGTGTGAATTGCGCACAGTTAGCACATACAGTGTATTTTGACCGGCAAATTTTTCTTCGATGTTTACCTCTACTCGGCAATTAAAAGCTTCTTTTGGGTGCCATCTTTCGCTCGAACACTTTGAGCACCTGTGTGTTGCATATTTTGTACTATTTGAATTAACTGGATACTTAACCTTGGTAATTGGATGGTAGAACTCTCCATAAGCTAACTGAATTTATTCGCCTTTGCTCATTATAACTTACTCCTTGTGTACAAGATGTCTCAGGTATTCTTGCAAGTTTACAGAAAGTTCAGGACAACAAAAGTCTTCTCCTTTTTTCATCCTGGAATTTCCATGAATAAAAAATTATGGAAAGGAAAGGCGGGGACCAGATAGGCAAGAAAGGAACTAAGCTGTTTTTGTCGGTCACATTTTACTGTGCTGAAGAATGGTGCTCATTTAGGTGTTCCTTTAGCGCACCAATTCAACATTTATATAAAACACATTTAATACTATGGCGATTTTTCTTTGATGTTTATTCTCAGGCTGTAACCTGTCGTTCCGGTCGAAGCAGATGCTGCAGAAGCACCAACGTTCGGAAGCGCACCAGGTGAAAACCAATGTGAACCAGCAGTTCGGCGGCGCCCCCACCAAAAACAACCCGCGTCCCTTCAGGTCAGTGGCGGCGTCCTCATTTGTAGTGCAATGACACTGAGCGAAAGCGACATCACTTTGTTAGGAAATTCAATGAATTATTTACACTCAGCTGTGGCTAGATCAGAAGAAATTTATCTCTTTTGCATTCGATTTCGTTCCTTGAAACCCTTAAGGGTTCGTAATTACCTTGGGCGTCAAAGTCACCGTTTCATTCACAAGGTTGGCCCGTGACATCATCGTCAATGTGAAGTGATGTCATTATGTTCTCGCATGAAACAACTACTTTGATTGGACCATGATCATTAACATACACCCAATCACTGCTTCCTAAAGTAGGCTTGCTTATTATAAAACAGCCATAGTAATATTTAATTCAACGACGAGCCAATAATTAGGTGTGTGTACACTGGAACCTCAGTTTTGCGGTCAACAATTGTACGCGTATTTTGGTCGAAAAAATAGAGGTGCTCGAATCGAGAGATTAGAGGGTCCTCTGCTAAACGTGATATCATAAATGCCACAAGTGCTCATACTAACCAAACTGGTTGTAAGGGGGACCCAATGTAATTGAAGTAATTGAGGTTTATACCGTTGTGTTGCAGGTGTGATGATTGCGACATCGCGTTCCGGATCCACGGCCACCTCGCCAAACATCTGCGCTCCAAATCACACGTGTCCGTGCTGGAGAAAGAGGAGAAGGTGCCGCAGGGAACCTACGCGCAGCTCGAGAAGCACGATAAACTAGGTACACTCATTGGGAGATCAATCCATTGGGAGATCAATCCATTGGGCGATCACTCCATTGAGCGGTCACATTCTTTCACGGCCAAATCATTTGGCTTCACGACCCATTTATATTCATTACTTTTACTACTTCATTGGGCGACCATACCTCCCTTTTTGCAACCTTTGACAATTGGTGGCTGCATAAGAGGTTAACTATACAACAGAACCTCAGTAAGACGGCCACCTCGTCTTTAAAGGGGAAGAATTTTATGATATAATCAGTGAAAACCTGATGACAAATTATCTAAAATATCGACCAAAAAACTCATTATGTAACAAACATGTGTGCTATTGATAAAACTAATTGTTCTGATTTTATTTCTAGGCGATATAGATGCCACGGATTGTGACACGACGCTTGACAGTATTTACGCCATTATCGACCCTACCGGCGCTCTCGGCCACCAGAGGGCCCCACAAGAAACGCCACCACAAAAGAGTAAAACGCCACCTGCCGGCGACGGCAGTGAACAGATGTCCACAGAGCCTCAATATGGTGAGTAACAGAGTTGTTCCGGAAAATATCTTTATTCTCTTTACCAGTTGGCATTTTAAGATCCTAAAAGAGCCCTGAAATGTCTCTGCACAACCTCCATGAACACCTGTCAGAAAATGCCTAAAATTCACGGAAGACATTGTTGGCACACAGTGTTACAGTTTTATACAAAGGGTGACGTTGACAAAAATGCTTGTATTCTGCGTGAACAGACCTTCGTGCAGTGTCTGGGTTCTGCACCCAATTTTGCTTGTGCGTCAAACGCTAAAGCTCTGTTTACACTTAACGTCTACGTTTGCGTCAACGACGACGTTTGTGTCAAGTTTTGTACTGGGTGAATGGTGACGCAATGCACATGCAGAGAATGGGTTCAGACCCATTCTCTGTGTCAACATTTGTGTCACCATCAACACAGTGTTAAAGTTGAGGCAAACGTTGACTTTGACACAAACGCAGACGTTAATTGTAAACAAACCTTAACGCGTAGTGTGAACGATATTTAAGAAAAAGACGTGCCCTGGCGAATAGCTGATGTACACACTGCACAGGTGCAGTGTTGTAATCAAAGGTTTGGCGCTTCGATAATGAATAGCTTTTGTGTCCATAATCAAGTGAAATTTGCTTGAGCTTGGTATGTTTGTTTATCATTTTGAATGGATTTCCAGTTAGTCTTTGCTTTCGTTCGGTGTAATCACACCTTTGGATGTGAAAATGTATTTTGGTTGTAGGCTACGAGAAGGTGATGCGGGCGTCGAACGAGCGCGTGACGGTCGAGATCAAATCGCAGCCCATTGACATAGGCGACATCTCACGGCGAGACAGGGAACCGTACGGCGATCAAGAGGAGGACAGTAAAACCAACAAAAACCAGAAAGGTAACTTTTGGAGAATAGCCTTCCTGTTGGTGCATGTGAAGTCTACCATGAATGGCCTGCTCTGTCAGCTAATGGGATCTAATTGTAAAAATTATGTGAAAAGCTGATATGGTTGTAGTAACAATTTTTCTGCGTTGTATTTTTTCAGTGCGTTCTGTTACTGGAGCCCCGCACAAATGTGGAATATGCGCCAAAACATTTGAGTCGGTCGAAGTCTTGAAGGTAAAACTAAAACCATTTGTATTTTCATCTCTTAGTTAAACAGTGGAAACATCCTCTCTACGGTCACTCTTTTGGAACGACATTTGGTGACATGTACCTTTGGCTTACATTTACTATTCTTGTGCGGCTTTTGCGCGAACTTTTCCGTGCATACCATTCAGGCCATTGAGATCAATTTCGGAGTTGGTGTCGGTCGAGCCATTGCAAAACCACATCGAAAATGGAGAGAACATCGTACGAACATTGCACTCAGTTAAGATTTAGGTTTGGTTTTCGAATCGAGGCCGTGCTTGGAATATACTCCCCTTTTTTTCAGACACATTTGGTTTGTCACGCGGAGCTTCGTCCGTACGTCTGTCAGTACTGTGATGCTGGGTTCACCACGCCTCAGTCACTCAAGTTCCACCTCAGAACTCACACTCAGGTAAAAATAAACCTTCTGCCAGTACTGTGATGCTGGGTTCACCACGCCTCAGTCACTCGAGTTCCACCTTAGAACTCAACACTCAGGTAAAAATAAACCTTCTGCCAGTACTGTGATGCTGGGTTTACCACACCCCAGTCACTCTAAGTTCCATCTCAGAACTCATACTCAGGTAAAAATAAGCCTTCTGTGGGTACGTTGATGCTGAGTGTTTCGTTCAAGTACAGATAATTCTTCTGATGAACTTACGTCAATATGTTGTAGGAGCGATCACTGTGATTTACGTGCTGTTGTTTTATTGTTTCAGGAGCGGCCATACATATGCGGGTTCTGTGGGGATTGTTTTGTACGATCCGATGAGTTGCGGATCCACGCGTCGACGCATAGTGGAATCACGGGAGAACTCGCCTCAAACATAGATGTCGCCAGGTAGGTCTCGCGTTCACACGTGTTTACTTCCATGCTTGCTTTCAGTGGCATCATGCCTTTCACGACACTTGCTCAGGATCAGTGTCTTTCGAAGTTAGACAGGTGGCGACGACTGACGCCATCTCTCAACGTGCAACTATCAACCGTCCAAATTTGTTTTGTAGATCAGGTATACCAGCAGGGACCCCACAGGGACCAACATTCGGTCGTAAGGACAGTCTACGTGAAGTGAAACTCAAGTCAGGACAAGTTATCGGTCACGTGGCAGAGAACGTGACAGAACGGGATCATCTAGCACAGGAACCTCATGAAGAAGTAGTCATAACAACAGTGACGTCATCACCCCCTGCTAGTAGTGACGTCAGTACCACAGTGGCGCCTGCTGTGTCTCCAGGGGCAACCGGTGGTGGAAATGTGACGCCTTCACGTAACGTACCAGTGAAAGTCTTACATCTGAATCCGGACCAGTTGAAGGAACTCAATATTAATCTGCCTAATATGGAAAATACAGACGGACCAGTGCAAGTCTACATTATAGAGGACAGTGCGAATGTGAACGCAGCCGGAAGTGGAATTGTTCACGCACCACAGGAACCAATCAGTCAGACATTGGTGTCCAGCACTACCCAACCAGAAGGCGCCGCTGCTGTGGTGGTCTCAGACGGCACAGTGGAACATTATAATTTCATTTCTAGCGTTGGCGTTCCTTTCCAGAAATCGGAGGAGAGTGGATTTTATTCCATGGACTTGGATGAGAATGGGGCTCAGGTTGGCCTGACTGTTGGTGCGTTAGACTCTGGGGTTACCGAGGCAACCAATGTCAGCATTCTAGAATCAGCTAATCAAATGAGAGACGGAAGTAGCCAGTCATTCACTGGAATTTCACAGCCCGGAAGTGACGTCATTTCTGGGCTTGTCCATTCTGAACCAGAGAGGAGTAGTAAAGAGGATGGCGTTCCACCTAACAAACGCCGTCGGATGAACTCTCCCACGGGAAATCCTCAGCCGTATTAAATATTTAATTAATGTCTTTAATATTTTAACTTTTACAAAAAATATGAGACTTTTTATGGATTTGTTTGAAGTTGATGGGGACAGCAGAAAAAGGAGTCAGTGAAAAAAAAACAGACGATGAAAACGATCACTACAGAACAACCCGGTGCACATCCAGGACGAAATGAACTCGACTACGCAAACGTCCCTGCGTTGTTTCTGGACTAAACGGTCTGATGTAATGCACAAAACCATTAATGATTCATTTGTCAGGCTGGATGTAAGATAAATACATCCAAAGACGAGTAAAACCTCTTGAATCCACACAATGACGTCATGCTATATTGTGACGTTGGGTTGCGCAGAGTTTGGTAAAGTCGGACAGAAATGTCACGGTTTGTATTTTCTACCGGTGAGGTCGATTCATGCGAGAGGCAAGAACCAAAGGAGTCAGATGTCTCATGTTGAGATTTTTATTCAGCAATTAACAAACATAAGCATGATAATTTCCATGAGCGTAATTGTTTGAAACGTTATGACGTCAGCAATGACGACATCGACGAGAACATGTTCTATTTCTGTAAATTATTTTTTGTTAATTTTTGCCGACTTGACACATTGTCACGAATGTGTGTATAATGTACAGGAATACGTGAACGTCCAAATACCGAACGTTTGTTAGTGACTTTATAGTATTAAAATTAACGTTCCAAATGGAAGTGATTCTTGGAAACTGCAGACATAACCTAGATCTAGTAATGGATCCTTCTTCTTTTCACAATATCGTCTTGATCGTACAGTGGAACATTACTTAAAGAAAACTTTATTTCTTTTCATGGACATCATGAAGTTTTTGTGGTGCGTATGTGGCTGTGTAAGCATTGTCATTTTTCCTCCTTTATGAAGTAGTGGCGATATTCTTACGGCGAAATAGTTTTTAATCATTTTTGACAGCAGAGTGGAGGGGTCTCCCAAAAGAGTATCAAATATAATGGCCATAAACGGGGTATGTGGCTAGTTTGGTTTCCTTTCAAAGAAAATGACCGATCAACAGGGTGGCCGTAGTAGAGCGGTACCACTGTAAATTGCTTCCACTATATACTTTGCAGATTCAACAGCAGGATTGAGATACATTCGATAGACTTTAGTTTTTTTTTACGTATTGGAGGTAAAATATTGTTTTGTTGTTTAGAAAATTCACAGACACAATTTGAAATATAGCAAAACGTCTCTCTGGTGGTCAACTCCACGTAACTAGCCGGCCTTTGAATGGTCAATAATAATTTCAATGTAAGGGCCCGTTTACACCTAGCGTTTGCGACACCGCTGCGAGATCGCCCCCAAATCAAACGTATGAATTCTGTCCTGTACTGTTACACCAAGCATCAGTGGCTGTCGCTTGGAAATCGTTTTACAACCCATTCGGAGCAATGTCGCAGCGACATCGTAGACATGTCGCTGTCGCTGGATGTAAATGGGCTCTAAAATGTAGAGACTATTGCCGAAGATACGTTGTGCTATACTTGAAAAATCCATTTTGTAAACATGCATCAAATGTGGTGGAAAAATATCCCGGTTTATGGCGCTTTCTCACTGCACTGGACTGGGACAGGGACTGGGAACAGTGGGTTACTGTATATTATGCAGAACTGTTCATACTGCACCTGGACAGGGACAGGAAATTTTGTCAATGGGTTTCCAACCCGAAAAATTTCCCTGTGGTACTTTTAATGGATTTCAGTTGCATCCATAATATTTCCAGGTCTCATTCACAGTTCCAGTCCCTGTGCAATGTGAACATTACACCCCTGTCCCGGTTCCGTGCAGTGTGAACGCGCCATTACAACCATCTTGGACACTTGAGCATTGAGCGAGTACGAACGTGAAAGCGAACATTTACTTCATTATAGTCGTCTCCCAATATAGATCACGTGGGATTTCCAAGGAAACCCCATTGGAAAGCGATATCGCTTTTACCATCCGTCGCCTGCTGCTAGTGTAATTAAACCCGTGGCAAGCTGTAGGTGTCGTCTTTGTTGTGGTTATTGTTGTCGGCCTTATTGTTCTTCACTTGAAGGTGGAATGAGAATATTTTTCACTTGAATTGAGACAGTAGAGTGTCATCATTCAAACCCCGATTATCTTGTAAAAGTTCATTCACACCTGAGATCGCCGTACCAATTGACGTACGCCATAAATAAATTATTCAGGTCTACGATTTCTGTATCATGAAATACACAAGGGTGAGGTATGAAATTACCATTGCAAAACAAAAACAACGGAACTACGTCCATTTGGTACCATACACAGAATGACAAATACAAGCATGCATCCTTTCCACGTAGTATCAAAGAACCGAGTTTATGTACTGAACATGGAATCAGATAAGATGCGCACCTAAAATCGCAAGTGTAAGTAGTAGGTGTTACATTTGTAGTAGAATCTGGCAAGCATGAACAAAGTGTTGTGCATTGTTTTGGGACAACAGGGTTTGAACAGAGATAAGGAGAAGCACCGCTTAAAGTATTAACTGCACATGACTCTTGTGTTAAACCGCGCACGTCTGGTACACATTGTGTGCGTGGTGTAGCCAATGAGACTTGGACTTTTGCTATCGTGGCTACTAATTACCACCGGATAAGTGACACAAAACTCAAAAAGCAAAATCCCAACAATCGGGAGAAAGAATTTCCAGCGAAATTTTAACCGAAGAATAATGTAATCATTGGAAATCATTTCCAAGTTCTGCACCAACTTAACTACCGAGTTTCATGGCTAAAGTGTCTCACATGCCTTGCGGTTCGTAACGCACATCAAGTAAGACATGTACAGCGCTATCCTATCCGATAATAGTTGAGTTCATTCATAAGTGTTATAAATGTGGATATTTGCATCAAATGTTGACCGTTTAAAGAAATGGGGTCATTGACAACATTGTGTGGGAAATGTTTCCGTGTGAAAAAAATCTCCATATTTTCTTCATTGGTGCCTATGTGTGATTCGTCAAAAGCTTGACAAAGTATTGCATATAATTTTTTTCAATGAAAATATTTTTGTTTATGTTTTAGTAAAGAGTTGTCTTTGTCTTTTGAATGAAATTTTAAATTTCAATTTTTCTAATTTTATATCTTATTATTATAAAGATCGTAGCCTTGAATTTCCTCTAGTGTGAGAGAAAAATCAAAACAAAAATAAAGAAAAGTTCTGCAAAATATTCCAGTCAGAATTCGTAAATGTTGTTGACTTAATTAAGAACGTTTCTATTGGTCAAGAGATCCTTGTTTGGGTTGCGCATGCCTTGTAGTAAAGATATTAATGCGGGGCAAATTGGTGGGAGGGAGCGGGATTAAGTGTTTGTAGGGTAAACTGATATCCCCTCGTTGTTTCATAACCGAGTTTTCCCGTATCACACAAAGTTGGCAATATTGTCAACTTTGTGTTACCAATTCAAATGCCATTACTTTCA
>JBCAUG010702421.1:0-13497 GCA_038406175.1 Haplosyllis leylae
TAAAATAATATTACAAAAAGTTGTTGACTCTATACTCAATTGGTAATAGATGTACTCTAGACTCTACACATCGATGATGTCTTTTTTTACACTTTCGCATATAAGAGGTTGAACTCAAAGCATCGTATGAATGAACAAAATAATGCAACTTCATGCATTTCATGGGATAGTTCTCCACACAATTCTTTTTTTTTAATTCCGGACGTTGCTTCTTGTTGCAGAAACGTCCGTTTCTTTGTTTCAACTTTTCAACTCGCAGAAAACGAGTGCAAGAAACAAGCCTGATGTACCTTGCTGTTTCTTTTCAGTCATAAATTGATCTTATCATGTCACCCAGGTCGTGCATAAATAATTAGTTGTTTCAATTTGCTTCCTCTATTGGCTTTTTACCGTCACATACATGCAGCCATTGACATGTTTGCCGTTGAGGTGTATGAACCAGAAAATAGCACGTAGGAAGTATAAAATGATTAAATTCAAACAGGTTTCTTTTGACTGGGGAATACATTTAGGGCTGTTGAGAAAAAAATAATATTTTAAAACATTTTTAGTCTTCGTGGGGCACACAAAATATAACGTCAACTGGTGCAAAAGAGATTCTATTCAGCTTGTCTGTGTCAGGGTCCGTTCACACCGTACAATTTGTGACTGCGATTTATTTTCACTAGCGGATCCGGGGGGGGCCGGCCCCCACCCAACCCCCAGAGTTGGAGGCGCCAGTGTACAATTTAAGGGCTAACCAATGAATTTTAAGGCCCTAAATTTATATTTTTTCAAAAAAAATTCCCAGCCTTGCTTCACTCAGGATGAAAATTGCTTTCACATTCTTCTAGACCCACTCAACTCATCATTCTGTCTTTTTATGTGCATACTTCTACATTATATTAACTCAAGCCATAACTTATCTTATCTGTAAAGATTGAAGTAAAGTATTTTTCATACACAAAAAAATCTGAGAACTAATAAATATTGGTATGTAAAATTGTTTGGAAATTTCAACAAAAATTTCCCAGGATATTAGCAAGATACATTTTCTTAAGTTAAAAATGCAACCGTTTCTTGGACCCAAGTGGACCCAGACCCCTGGTTTACAAACAAATGTATCTGTAAACCTAACCAAAAGTATAAATTTGTCAAAATAGCCAGAATCTTTTATATTTTGTGTAATCTTCCTACATAAATGCAAGTTCAAATTTTTGAAGAAAAAGTACCAGGAAAAGTGGGAGAATGCATTTTGACAGTTAAAAATGCAACAGCATCTGGGGCCCTAAGTGGGCCCCAGACCTCCCACTTACAAACAAATGTGTCTGTAATCTAAACCAAAAGAACAAAGCAGACCCTTCATTTTCTCATATTAGGAAAAGGAATATTGCATTTATCAAAATGCCCAGAGTCTTTGATATTGATATTGATATTTTGTAATGTACCCACACAAATGTACATTAAAAAATTTAAAGAAAAAGTACCAGGCAAAGTGGGAGAATGCATATTTGACAGTTAAAAATGCAAGTGCTTCCAGAGCCTGCCTTAGGGGCCAATATTGGCTCACTTTGTGTGCTTGACTCCACTCCGCTATGTCGGCAAAATCTCGGAAAAAATTCCTGGGCCCCCCCCCCCTTGACCAAATCTTGGCTCTGCTACTGATTTTTGCTTACAATCGACTGAAGTTGGTAATGTTGTCGCAGTAAACCCATCAGTTGTGATAATAGAAATCACAGTCGCAATCGTACAGTGTGAACAGACCTTTAGAAATACCGCTCTTTTGCTGTGTAAACCAGTGCTTCCCCATTACTTTCGTCTTTCCTCTGTCGGAAACCACTTTTTACGTACACACAGCAGTGAACCCACTCTCTTGTTTGGCACAAATTGTCTGCTATGCAACATTTTCTTGGGGAAAACATTGCTTATCGTTGAAGACTGTAAACTTTTCTCTAGCAACAATTACCCTTGAGAAACCAGAAAAGTATGCAGTTCTTGATAAGCTTGCAATACCAAACATGAAAAGTTGTTCACAAGCATTCTGATGTTTCCATAGACATGTGTACTTTATCTATCACAAAGGAAAATATTTTAAACAAAAAAAGGACACAAAATGTCGTACAATTCTCATCATGAATGATAAAATTATTTTTAGAGTCACAAAGATTTAATATCGCGTATCGTATCATTTTGAATCAAAGGACACAAAATTCATTTTGTGCGTAATTTCTGTACTAGATCTACTTAGAAAACTGGGAATTTAATTAAACTGTTTTATCAAAGAAAAAAATGTTCAAGTGCAAGCAACACAATTATGTAATCGATAGCAAAGATACGCAGGAGATATTGCCATTGTAAGCAGTTTGTATTAGGGTTTGTGGAGCTGTCTTCATCACCGCTTTCACATTAGCTTTTTTTGTCAATAACTGCACATAACGACGACAGCTTTCATCAGTGCCGAACAACTATATTCCCCCGCTATGTTCACATCAGCATCCGCTTTTGTATGTAAATTTACACATTCCCTGTGTCCATTCGATCAATTGCTGCATCATTAAAGTCATCGAACAAACTGACATTTGCTCCAGCCTTAATCAAAAGTCCTGAATTGTCTTTATTTCCATTGTCTGTGACTCAGCAGCTTGAATCTGTATCTTTATCTGCCATCTTCACATCAGCTCCTGTCTGTATTGCAACTTCTTCACGGTTGTTGCACGGTTTTTGTTGGTATGTGCGCTCACAACAGATCCCGATTGCATTATAATATGAATTAATCGAAGCAATGAAATAAGGGAAATTTAGTCAACTTCATTTATGAAGCGAAGTCAACGTCGAAGTAGGATGTCCTTATTGAGATAACATGTTCACGTAAGTTTGTGCAATGACCCGAAACCATGCTTTCCAAGTTGGCTACTTTTCCCTATATTCATTGAGTCGTTTGACTTGGTCGTCCTGTACTGTAATTATTAAAGAAGCGAAGCCACCCACCATGACCGCATGTGTTCACATAAGCTCCAGTCTCTATTAAAGCCATTGTGCATTACTCTTGTTGATTCTGAACCACAAAGATCAGGACAGTGTAGTCGCCATTAGAAGCTCTGTTCACATCAGTTTCCTCATTACCGACAACTGACGTAATAGCCCACCCCCTTTCAAGCAGGATAATGTGAGAAGGAGCTTCCCAAGGAAGGAAAGACAGGAAGGACTAGTCGGGAAGGAGTTCCGCCACACACGCACCCGGTTGGATAGGGGACCCCTCCCCCAACCGACAGGAGGAAAGGGGCGGAGGCTCATGGTCAGTTATACCACGCATTGTTAATGGGGGGGTTGTCTTATTATCGACCGCGGTCGGTGTGCCTCTTGCGTTCACGCAGGAGGACTTTCTTGTTTATTAATGTTTCCACGCATTCTGAATGGCTGCGTTTGGTAGTTCATATTCAAAGTACATGAGACGACGATCCATTTTTTTAACTTTATGTGATGCTAAACTGCACGAGTTTATTCTTCTATTTACTTCGGCTTCACAGATAATAATGTTTCAATGGTGGACCATGTTTATCACAAAACGATTCTAAATGTCCACTGTTGTTGTTGTTGTTTTTTCTTCCAATTATGAAAACTACGGGTTGAATCCAAGATATTAGCAAACGTTACAGATAAGTTCGTGACAAAATAACAGGAGTATTTGCTTGGGCACTCGAGGTTTTCACAAATCCACAACATTGGCAATATTGCCATTTGTGTGTTCCCATAAATTTGCAGTTTCCTTCTTTATTCTAATTGTATTGTATCTCAAAATGCTAAATTTGGTATCACTGGGTATAAAAGGATTACATTTCAATGTTGGATACTTCAGTGGTCCAGTAAATTTTAAATGGTACAGCTGAAACACAAATGGCAATATTGGCATTCTTATATTGGAGAGAGTTTGTGAAAACCTCGACTGAAACGTAATGGAAAATACAACAACCTGGGAATATAATTGACGTTTGCATCTTGTCTATGAAGTATTTCAACAGCATAATGCAAACTAATGATTGTTTGTCGTCTTGTTTTGGCGACCACTTCACAGATAAGATCAAAGATAATAATACGACATACTGAGAATAACTTGTAGTTTAACAGACAAACAAGATAGAAATGTAAAAAAAAGTTTATTTACAATAAACTTGTGCAATTTAAAATTTACTATTAATTCTACTGGTTTACGTTGATATCCATGGCATCACCTTCACTTTCCAGCGACATGTTGTAGATTAAATATTTTGCCAATAAATTTGGAAGCCCCATATCAAAATCCCTGTCAAATAAATGTAAATGCGGTTTTATATAAATTAAGCGTTTTCTTATCGCCTGTCGGCACAAATGTTTCAAACACAAATGTAATTCACGTTGTCGTAGATACACTGGAACATCAAAATGTCTTAGTAAACCCACAAAGGGATATTGTTCCACGTTTATTACTTCCCCAGCTGCCAATAGGAATCTTCCGACGTCCTGAGAGCCCCAATGTTCAGCCAGAAAGATGAGAGTATTCTGTCTTTTGAAGTTCACCGCGTTGATACGGGATCCTGATCGGAGAAGTAGCTGAACACTTCTGATGCTTCCAGAGTCAGCTGCTGCAGTGAGAGCCGTGTAGCCATCGCTATCGGCGGCATTCACATCAGCTCCTGCGTCGATCAACAGCCTCACGCATTCGTAATGGCCTTCACTTTCTGCGTAAGTCAAAGCCGTGTGGCCGACTTCGTTTCGTCTGTTCACATCAGCTCCTGCGTTTACCAAAAGATTCACACATTTGTCATATTTATTCCCGGCTGCAAATATTAATGGCGTATTCCTGCACCTATCTTCAATATTAACATCAGCTCCTGTCTGTATTAATAATCTCACACAAGTGTTATGTCCATTTTTAACGGCGTGAACTAAGGCTGTGTACACGTATTTGTCACTTCCGTTCACATCGGCTCCTGCATCGAGTATTAAAGTCAGACAGTCTTCTTTACCTATTCGTGCAGCATGTATTAAAACCGTATTTCCAGCTTCGTCCGTTGTTTGCACATTAGCTCCTTTTCTAAAGCAGAATTTTAACGCATTCTGGATGACCATCTAACACAGACCGAATCAAGGCCAATTCGTAATTATTTTCCTCTGTGTGGTCGCAATTAACTAACATTTTGCAACAAATATCAAGGGAACAAGATAAACGTCCAAGCTTATTAAACTCGACTATAAATATGTACCACAACTTGACTTTGTACGTAAGCTATGAGAGCTGACAAAAACTGCTTATGTTTTTTAATTACTACGAAAATCTATTGTTCAACTTTTGATAAGACATGTAAAGATACGCTGATATTAACATTCTGTAAACCAGATAAGAAACTCCAGCAAACGCTGCACTAAATACCTGAGGCAGAAAATTTATAGTGCACAATATTGAATAAGATTAGGTTGTATTTAAACTGATACGCTGTCGACTAAAATATACACTGGGTCCCGCTTACAACGAGTAACTTCATTCACAAAAATTTCCTTGTTATAAGTGGTACTTATTGTAACTAGACTTTTTTAACATGGATGTTACAGTGTAGTCAGAAGTGTTTTTTTTTTTCTAGGAGGAAAAATTGCTGATTATAGCCGGGTGCTCATTGCAATCGAACTCGTTATAATTAATTGCAAAATATGTCAGTACCCCTTCTGTTGCCAAGGAGAAAGCAAATGTAAATCCACAGAGTTTTGAACCTTTTACGGTCAGTGTATGTACCACAATTTCATCGATGAAAAATGTACGTGCCTGGAAAATGCTTTCAAATGTTCGGCTTTACAGGCATGAAACTTAAACGAAGTAACCGGAAAGGTACATTGACAGCAGTCGCATGGTTACGCATCCCGATCACCGGTATCCGAAGCCTGAATATACCAATTATACAAGTTTGTGCTGATACTTTGATAAACAGAAGAAAGTAAAAGCCATGTGGTTAAATTCTTCAATAATATTGTTCTGAAGAATTTGTAGTTTGGTTTTTTTTTTTTTTAGTTGACTTAGCGTTGAACACTGCTTGTATCAAATGGTTTGCCCTAAGTTCAAAAATAAAATTGAAAAGCAGAAAACATCCGAAATAAGTAAAGGTACACCGTACACAGTTCTAACAGTCCTCCCATGAGAAACAGAATGATTCCTGATAAATATTTGTGAAGTTCTTAGGAATATTTATCAACTAATTATATAACCACAAAACCAAGCAAAACTTCATGTTTGAACAAGATGTCCTCCTGCGTGAAAATGCAAGAGGCATACCGCCGCGCCATATCCTGTCCGTGGTGTGTCCTGTCTGGGAGGAGGAGGGAGCCGGGGACGGGGAGCAAGGAAGGGGGAGGGAGTACTCCGCACCTGACCGGGGGTGGGGGGTACCCCTGTCCTGGTCCTGACCAGGGGGTAGGGTGGGGGATACCTCTGTACTGGTCCTGGCTGGGGGAGGACAGGGGGGTAGCCCTGCTCTAGACCAGACACCAGGAGGTACCCCCGGGGAGGACCTGGGACCAGGAACTAGTGAGTGGGGGTACTCCTCTCCTCCGTCCCTGTGGACAGACACACACCTGTGAAAACATTGCCATGCCCACCCTTCGGATACGAGCGGTAATAACTGTAATTTTCATGACTTCACTAAACACCATCATCACTATCGTCGTCATCACTATATACGTAAGCGTCGCCGTCGTAATTAAGATAGCCATCTTCGTCGTCGGAATAACAATCGTCATCTTCATCACGATCATCGTCTACCTTGTTATCGTTACATTTGTAGTCGTCGTTTTCATTGTCGTCGTCATCACTGTCATCATCTTCTTTCCCCTGAAGCTCTTCCTCGGTATCTTCGTCTCCATACACTATGTATTCTTCCAGAATGGACGGGAGTCCAAGGTGCTGCACAACATCACATACATTTTCCTTCCAACTTTTCACAAGATGTTCTTTTATGACTAATCTGCAGATTAATTTCAGCGGTAACAATGCAGATTCTGTTTGGCTCAATTTAAACAAACACAAAGCAAGGCCTTTCTCTCTTGCGTACATCTGTGCCGTCATTCCAATGTCGTCCTGCATGTTCACATCAGCTCCGTGTTCTAAGAATGTATCAAAGAATGGGATGTCTGATTTCAATGTGGCAGTTATTAACGCCGTGCGTTTGAAAGGCCCACAACGAATGTTCATATCAGCTCCTGCATATATCAACTCGTCTACCGCTTCCCGATTTTTGTGGCACATTGCATAGGTTAAGGCGGTGTTCCCTTTCGTATCTTGTATGTTCACATTGGCTCCTGCGTCTATTAATTCACGGAATACACCTTGAAACCACTGGTTTTTAGCAGCTAGAATCAAGGCAGTCATTCCATTTTTGTCTTGTATGTCCAAGTTGCATCCTCGCGGGATAAGCGCTGATAAAGGATAGGTCCAACCTCGCTGGGCACAATGCATTAACGCAGTCCAACCATTGTCGAAATCTGTTAGGTCTACATTTGGCAGTAGGGATAGTACTCGCCATACGCACTCGACTGAGCTTGAGCGTACAGCATACATAAGTGCCGCCCTCTTGTGTTCACCAATTCGATAACGCAGTCGTCCCAGCCGCCCTTTGCGGCGTACATTAAAGCACTCATATTTTGGTTACACTGAGAATTAACATCGTGTTCTTTGGCTCTACAAATAATTCTCACTGAATCAGCATGGCCCTTTTCTGCGGCGTACATGCATGCAGTTTTTCCTTCTACATCTTTCGCGTTTACAATGGCTCCTTTCCTGATCAACTTATGCACACAGTTATTCCAGCCCCCTCTTGCTGCCAACATGAGAGCTGTGAATTGCCTGGTTTCTTCCGCACAATTCACATCAGCTCCTGCAGAAATCAGCATCTTGATACATTTCTTATGCCCATTATCTGCGGCATACATAATGGGTGTTCTGCCAAAAGGATCCCTTTTGTTCACATCAGCAGCTTCCTTTGACCAGGCTTTGATAATTACAGAATTCCCACATTCTGCGGCAACCATTAATGACGTCATTTCAGCATCACATCTGGGGTTGATCCCCGACTTGTACTCATACAGACTACTCGTCCCAGCACTCCCGTCAATTGCGGCCAACAAACGGTATGTCTTATGGGTGTAATTCACATCGGCTCCTGCTTCCATCAAAGCCATAAGACAAAAAATATTTCTGCCTTCAATTGCATAAGACATCGCGTCCCTGTGGAAATTATTTCGTATGATTTTGTCAGCTCCTCCAGTCAATAAAAGGTTCAGAATTTCATAATGACCAATAATAGCAGCTTCCATCAACGCTGTGGTACCGTTTACCTCTTGAGCATTCACATGAGCTCCTGCTTCAAGTAACAAAGGAACGCATCGTTCAGAACTATGCCTAGCTGCAAGTATTAATGCAGTTTCAGAAAAAGCCGTCTGTGCGTTTACATTGGAACCGTGCTTCAGCAGAGCCTCTGTGCAATCAGGCCGGTCATTTTTAGCTGCATGAATCAGAGCTGTCCATCCGTCTTCGTCCGTGGCATTCACATCAGCTCCTGCTTCTATCAGTGTGTTAACACATGCAGGGTGGTCATTCACTGCAGCGTGCATGAGAGCCGTCTTCCTGTCTCCAGTTTCACTCAGAGCCTCTGCATCTAGTCCGTCCACAGCGACTCCTCTGGTTACTAAGGAAACGATGCAGGCGGACAGTCCATGTTTTGCTGCATCGATGAGCTGTTTACTGGTCGCGTTTTCCCCGGTGTGATCGTGGTCACACATTGTGCTTGGTTTTCTGTCTGAAATGAGTACTTGAACATTCAACGAGTTTCACACAAGCTACCAACTTCGTATTTTGTGTATACGGACCAATTGACATGAAAGCCGCTTATTTTTGAGTGTATTGGCGGATCCGCGGGGGGGGGGGGGCGCCAACCATTTGTTTTTTTTTTTCAATTTTCATGCAAATTCGGGGGAAATTTTGTCAAAATAGTAGGTTGGCGTCCCCCACCTTCCCAGTTGGCGTCCCTTCCTGTGGGAAATCCTGGATCCGCCACTGGGGCGTATTCAATGTGATCTATTTAAGGCAATAGATCATACTACACAAGATATATCGGGGGAAAGGCGAAAATATCACATCAACGCAGTATTTCACTTTTTTTTAAGATATATTTTACACTATTCTGGAGCAAAATAACAATATGTACCGGTGTGTAAACATTTATGTGGAAATCCTGCCAATTGTACTCCCGATTTCTTGTGGCAACTTGTAGTTTGTGATAATGATATGTCAGTGTACTTTCGAATCCCAACAGAACACAAAATGGCGCTTTGACCCAGTATATTGGGTCAACAATTAGGATGATTTGTGATGGTATATACCATTTATCGATATTGCAAGCTGAAGTAGAGCTTCTTCAAATTGGATGATAAGGTAACGTAAGAACATGATGAAGAAGTTTTATTGAAACATGTAAGCTCATTTCACTACAGGTATTTTCAAGCTATATTTTTGCATGTTATATTGGTTTTACAAAGAAATAGATTTTTGCCTTCAGTAAGATCAGGGATAAGAAAGAACTGCAGAATATTTAAAGTACGCTCAGATACCTAAATCTACATAGGTTACAAACAAACTGATTTTCCCTTCAGCAATTCTAGGGAAGAAATTAACTACAGAATATTGGGGAAAAAAAACTAGGTACACTCAGATACCTAAATCTACATCGGTTATACAAACTGATTTTCCCTTCAGCAATTCCAGGAAACAACATATAACTACAGAATATTGGGAAAAAAACTAGGTACACTCAGGTACCTAAATCTACATCGGTTATACAAACTGATTTTCCCTTCATCAATTCCAGGGAACAACAAATAACTACAGAATATTGGAAAAAAACTAGGTACACTCAGATACCTAAATCTACATCGGTTATACAAACTGATTTTCCCTTGAGCAATTCCAGTGAAGTACAAATAACTACAGAATATTGGAAAAAAAACTAGGTATGCTTAGATACCTAAATCTACATAGGTTATACAAACTGATTTTCCCTTCAGCAATTCCAGGGAACAACAAATAACTACAGAATATTGGGGAAAAAAACTAGGTACGCTCAGATACCTAAATCTACATCGGTTATACAAACTGATTTTCCCTTCAGTAATTCCTGGGATCAACAAATAACTACAGAATATTGAAAAAAAAAACTAGGTATGCTCAGATACCTAAATCTACATCGGTTATACAAACTGATTTTCCCTTCAGCAATTCCAGGAAAGAACAAATAACTAGAGAATATTGGGGAAAAAAATAGGTACGCTCAGATACCTAAATCTACATGTTGGGCAGAAAGAGTCAAAAACCTCGATTCAGCTTGGATATTTTGGTCCCAGTGATACTCCCCTGCAACACCCTCCCCCCTCCATACACCAAGATACGTCCGTGCAAAAAGTAAAAATTGATGTTTCATTCAAGGACCAAACTGGTCATTGTTGGTGGAATTAAATTGAGACAAAAGTGAAAGTGCAAATTCTCTGATCTTTGTCGCTATCTAATTTTAACACACAACTCGGAAAACTATCTGTCCATTCCAAACAATGTCTCTTTCGCTCCAATATAAGGGTTCGTTTACACCAAGTCAGAGCGACACCTCTGACCCCTAGAGATATCGCTCCGAATTTTCTCATTTACATTGAGTGCTGTCTTTGTGTGCGTGCGTTCCGGTACTGTTTGTTTACATGTACTATATAAAGACTTAGAAGCTTCCACACTGTATTGTCAAAAGGCGTCTGATTATCTGCGTAATTTATGTTGTAATTTATTTCCTGCACTGTATTATGTATAAACGGCAAGAAATTTATCAAATAACTGTTGCAACGGTACAATACAGAATGCGTGCAATTTATTTGGAGTGGTATTGCAGACGCATTGCTCTCGAACGGCGTCGCGTCTCTCTCGCTAGGCGTTCACGGGCCCTAATTGCCTCCTTATCCCTGAAACTGTCACAATAACAGCAAGGGCAACGGTCAAGGCGGCGATGATTGGGATTAGGATACTTTTCCTCAGCCTCTTTGATGAGCCTCTTGTTTTCCTCATCAGTATCTTCGACGTTGCTATCCAGCGATACATTATACAAAAGATACTGAGCTACATGGTCGATCAGTTTCAATGCCGGCACTCTGCAAAACAGATTCACTGGACTCAATTGAAGCAGATGTGTTCTGATGAAACTTCTGCACAAGGATTTTAAGCTCATCTCATCTGGTTCGAATTCCGGCAGATAATCAGAAATTTTAAATTCCCAATCAAGCTGGCCATATTGTTTGTAGCGCTTAATTGTATTACGGCCTGGTACTTCTCCCGCTGCAAATAGCAGCATCAATACATGCCGATTAACAGGCTCACGATGGGAAACCGACTCATTGATGTGTCGATAACTAAGCCCATGATACCACAATGCATTTCGGCCTTTGAAATTTAGTATGTTCACATGAGCTCCTGATTCTAAAAGCACCCGAACACTCCCTATCATAGCACGCCCGTCATTGTTCAAATATGGAGGCTCGACATAGTCAGAGTTGAAGCCAATGTCTAACGTGGATCTAATAACGCTGTCCATTAAATCCATATGACCAGAACCTACTGCAGTCATCAGAACTGAATTTCCATCATAATCGTGAGCATTTACATTAGCGCCGGCCTTAACCAAACAACGAATACCTTCGACAAAACCAGCTGTTGCAGCGTAGTGGAGAAGACTATTACAGTTCCCATCTCGAGCATTTACACTTAGCCCGGCATTGATTAGTGTGTTTATGCAGGGTAATTTCTTTTGATCTGCTAGTAATTCATAGGCTGCAAAAAATAAAGCATTAATACACCTAAATGTACAAATTGCGTTTATGTCTGCCCCCGCCTGCAGTAATGTATCCAGACAGCTGCCATTACCAATTAAGGCGGCACACATGAGTGGAGTTACATCACTTTTGGAGCTTTTATTCACATCAGCTCCCATTTCTATTAGTTTTACCAGACACTGATGTCTTCCATTTTCTGCGGCGTAATGCAAAGCTATTTTTTCTTGATCGTCAATCCCATTTATTTGAGCTCCTGTTTTCAATAATAACTCGACGTGTTCCTCATTTCCACCCTCCATTCCAGCATAATGCAATGCCGTTCTACCAAAACGATCTTGTGCATTTACATTTGCGCCAGCCTCAATTAATGTTTTGACACAATCAATTGAAGTACTCTTCATCGCAGACATCAAGGGGGTGGGACTGTCGTAAAATCTATCATCACCATGTGCGTTGACATTAGCTCCTGCTTTAATTAACGCCCTTATGACATCAGTGTGGCCTTTTCCAGCTGCTGCTGCTGTTGCTGATTTTCCGAAAGCATTAATCTGATTTACATAGGTTCCTGTTGATGTTAATATTTCTAAGCTTCTCAAATTTCCACTTGTTGCAGCATCAAACAAGGCTGTTTCACGCGTAGAACTTCGTAGATTTATGTCAGCACCTGCTTCCACCAGTCTTTCAACACATTGATGATGACCATTCTCTGCAGCGAACATCAGGGCGGTCATTTCAAAGCGATTTTCAGCTCCTGCTCGATGTCTCAAAATATGACATTTGATCTGGCTTTCGGATGCAGCGTTCACATCAGCCCCCGCATCGATGAGAGTACAAACGCACCTAAGGTGATCACCTTTCGCTGCATACATTAATGCTGTCAAACCTTTGTCGTCTCTTGTGTTCATATTGGCTCCTGTTTCCAAGTGATGAACAACACAGTCAATAAGCCCTTTTTCAGCAGCCTCAAATAGGGACTTGCTGCAAGAGGCATCTGCCGTCTTGTGTTCACACATGCTTTCTAAAATAAAAAAAAAGTGGATCTAATCTGTATCTGATCTTGGATTGGGGCGCTCAGGCTGGTGGTTCCATTCACGGCTGTGGTTATTTCAAGGAATTATATGTATACCTGGTGCCCCGCAAACACAGACCGGGCACTTGCTAGTTTGACACAAACACCAAACTCATAGATTCAACTTTTCAAGTACTTCTACACAAGCATTCCGAATGTGACACCAAACCAACCACCTTGTCTGATGAATTTGGCTATATTTTTTTTCCAAACAGTAACTAAATTAGCCCAGTGTTTTGTTTTCAAAAACCAAATCGACCCAGTAATTGGAACGTGCTGTGTTAGTTTTAATGAACCATGAGGGAGGCAATTTGATTGTTGACATCGCCTCCATCCCAAGATTTGGCCAAAATCGTATGGTGCTTCCCCATTTTAAGGGGTATTTAGATCTGCCCTCGAGATAGATCCATTGAAGCAAGATTTAACATGTTTGCTAGCGCGCAATAATGCACAGATAGTCGTCACACCAAGTAAGTCATGGCCGAAGTACGGGGAAGGTAATGTTTTCACTCCTGTGTCTGATTCTGTTTACATGGGGGGGGGGGGGGGTTCAGTCCCCAGGTTGACCT